>CCAG010005224.1:0-79772 GCA_001077435.1 Glossina morsitans morsitans
GCTATCACTTTAAATGATCTCTATAGTTGTCAGGTGGATTCAGCCAAGTGTTCTGTTCATGTTTTTACTTAGGTAGCGTTCCCATTTTTAACAAGTAAAAATTTTCCTACCCTGCCCCGTTTAATATAGTTAATCACATAACGACTTTTATAAATAGGGTTTTATATGGGAAGTGTGTGATGGTGTGTAGAGCTTACGTTTCATTTGTGCCGCTTGGCTAACCCAGTTACACTCACCAAAAATTAAGAGAAAATTTATGTACGTAAGAATGATAAATAACTAACGGCCTGTCTTATTTAACAGTCTCGTAGTCTTTTAGTATTGTCCCTTTGTCCGGTAGTCTGTACTTATGTCCCTGTTGGTCCGTTAAGTAATTGTCTAGGGTTACATTCCCACGCACACATACACTTATACTTGATCGTCGCGAAACCTATTATATATTTAGTTCATGATGTTTGTAATTTTTGCTTCTTTTTTTTTTGTTTTTCTATTACTACTTCTTAAAACTAATGTGCTTTGCTCCTTACTTGATGTGGATTTTGATTTATTTCTTACTTGCTGTGGGCCTCTATCTCATTTCTTCTCCTAGATAATGCCGCCTCGTATTGCTTACCATTGCCAATTAAGGCAACCCTGTGGTTTCTTGCATTTTATAAACCCTTTCATATGTTTTCTTTCGGATTAAGCCAATTTATTGACACCAATATTTGCAGGTTCTTCTTCTTTTGTGTATATCCCAGTTTTTAGAAACTCACTGGTTTAAGTTTCAACATAAGAAATTTTTAAAAATTCATTTTTATTAGCACTAAGTTTTTAATTACTATGTTTGGTGATACGTTTGTGTAGTTGAATATGCGTGTTAAATTCCAGTTTTTATGATACGTTTTTACTAAGGCTTAAGTTTTAATTTCCAATAATGTTTTCACTTGTGGTTGGGTTTTATTGCCAACTTTTGACAAACTTCTCTTTCAATAATTTTTGATGATTATTTTGTTAATTTTACATTCAGTAAGTAATACTCTGACTGCTCTCGTTGATCTCCTTTTTCTTTCTCTTCTTGAAGCTAATTTTATTGCCCAACCTACCCTTATGCTCTACAGACGGACTTCGAACTTTGTTCTCTTTTCATAATTCTCTTTCTAAATAGTGCTACTAGGTGAGTGCAAAAGTGAAAAGATCTCTTAATTAACGGAATGCCGTTATTATGAATAACACCACTCTTTTTGCGAAGAGCAGGGGCAAAGTCGACCGAAGGAAAACGAAAAACGTCGTAGACGGATATGCGCAGAATTTACAAGTGGTAGAAGAGCTCGGTTTCGAATCACTTTCAAAAGCGCTTCGCTCTTTCGTCAAAGCTATTCGATGTAAAAAATTTAATCAAAATATCTGAAAATTGCGACTTGTAGATCGAACACAACAATACAGAACAGATAGACGGACAGACTAGCCTGAATCGATTCAGAAAGTAACTCTAGATTGATCAATACAATACAATAAAAGGAGGTGTTGCATACATTCGCATAAACGTACCCCAAGTTGTGTAAGGTACAAAAAAAGAATCTCGGTATTACGACGACTTTATCTTGTATTGTATCTTAACGTGTTTGAATGCAGTAGACAGCCCTCATATTTTCTAAGATATTAAAATCAATCGCTTCATTTTCCATACCAAAAGTCGAGAGAGAAACAATTCTTAATCAAATTTGCATATATTTTTGTTTCAATTGCGTTTATATTAAAGCCTTATTAATATTTTGATCCTACAGCCGGAAAAAAATAACAATAAATTAATTGTTATTTGTTTACATGCATCCATAAAGCCAGCAACATCAGTGAGCACAAAGTCATTGCCTTCGTTGAAGCTTTCCGCAGGCTCATCAGGTGCAGAGTATTTTGTAGAAAACACAATATTTTTAATATTTATTAATTACTGAGATTTAAATAGCTCTGCGACTTTCTCTCTCTTTCTCTCTCTCTCTCTCTCTCTCTTAGCAAAATAAACAAAGGATATATTTCCTCTGTGTATCGTTTTTTAACTGTCTTTTGCTTTTTTAATCTTTGCTGAATAATAAACAAAAAAAAGAAAAATAAATAAATTTAAAAAAATATCGGAAAAAAGACGAACGCAATTTATTAACACGATGGCAACAACTTAAATTGTAATTAAGAATTTTCATTTAAATTCCAACGGACGGTAACGACCATAACATTAATATCGTTTAAAAGTACAAAATATATATGTGAGTACAGATGCATGCATATACACGCGCACAAACACATAGCTTTAAGCATATACGTTTAGGTCAAAAAGAGAGGCAAAAAATAAAACAAAGTTTACAAAGTTATTTGTGTGGTAAACAGTTAAGTTTGCTATTCTATGCATGCCTGCATGCATGATTCAATGTAAATAATTTAAAAAGTATTGATTTCTAGGAAGATTAAAATTCATATATATATCCATTTCGCCATTATTCAAGTTATACTCGCAAATACATACAATATATGATAGAATCGATATTGTTTCTATAAAAAGGCTCAATATTTTCTAGATTGCTAGATTGCTCTTATAGCATCAATAGGGTTCACATTAAAGTCGTGTCTATGTTTCCAAGCATTTTGGTATTTACCGACGTACTGCCCTGCATCCCTGCATACTACAAAACATACGCAGGCATACACGCACGCATTGTTAAAGTGACACATTCGGTCAGATACTTATCAGTCGTGATCATAATCAGTGCAATATTTGGTAAGAGTTTTAAATAACCTTGAGAATCATTTGCATTTCAGCAAACTAGCAAGTAACTGCACAAACGATGGTGTCGTCATCATTGCCTGCAAATTCTCTGGATAACAATATTAGTGGAACACTAACTGGCGGACTGACCGTCCTGCCCGGTAGAAAAGATTTAAATGCTTTCAGTAATGTGCAGTTTCATTAAATTTTTCAATGCATACGCTTTGTATAATTATCAGCTCTTTCAACTTAAATGAAGCAAGAAAGGCATTATTTATTGATACATAGAATATATTTGCTGTTTTTATACTGTACACTACTTGCAATACAGGGTATATTAAGTTTTTGCGAATGTATACGCCGCTTATAACGGCTTGCGATAGATTAAATTTCTATTACGCTGATCGTGGACCGATTTTTTTTTTTTTTTATTTATTTATTTATTTATTTATTTATTCTACTTATACATGAAACTCAACCGAAACAAATGACAGTCGAGTTCAATTGACTCTTAAAGTACATCTTAAATTAATTAATATTAAAACTTAGCATAACTATAATAAAACAAATAAGAAGGCAAAAAACGAAAAAAAGAAAAAAAACCATGTACACAACTAGCACAGAGCCACACCCACAACCGGTACAGGACCAAATTGCAAATGAACCCCTAAGCCATCGCAAAAATGCATAAGCTTGGCAACGGATAATTGTTAACAACAATTAATTTTCCAATCATGATGACTTTTTAGGGTTAACAGCTAGCTTAAGTACGACATAGGTAGATCGCGTGTATTAAGTAATGTTGCTTTAATGGACTTCAAAGAGTCCGATAATGAGAATAAGTAAGTAATTTAAGTTTGTTTGTCGCTCCGTCCGTCCTTCAAATATCCATCTGAGATAGATTCAACTCTTATTACACAAACCGTTCAGTACCCTTCATGAGCGGATTTAAGCGTATACGTCCCTCTATTCGTTATTCTAATGTTATTCTGATCCAAGAGTGAATGCTTTACTAAATGGAATCCATCGGGTAATTTCTTTAAGTGTTATTTATATAAAGTCCCATTTCGAAAAAGTCATGACACACATAAAAAAACAATCATCATTTAATGCAATCATTCCTTAGAAGTTTTTCCATACAAACGTTTTGACAAAAATTATGTCTCAAAATAGCAATAAATTCAAATTTTTAACATCTTATGATGACTAATTGGTACAAAAATACTCAATTAAAATGAAAATTTATCGTGTTACATTTGCGGGGCAGGTAAGGATTCTCATGAGAATTAACCTCATATAGGGTAACGAGGCTTATATTATACAAATGGGCGAAGAATTAAGCAAAAGCGTTACCCGTTCGTTGAATGTATTTTTCTACATCATTTTTGATATCAAAAAATTTTTTAAGTTTACTTTTTCGAAGATAACTTTGAAAGAACATTGTTGCAAAAAGCTTGTTTTACGCAAAATAACCTAAGGAAGTCGATTTCTAAGACCATAAATAGAAATAGCGGCAAATCAAACAAATATTTTGAGAATATTCTTGGTTTATCACCATGTCTTCGTTTCGTCGAGTTTTCGTTAAAGAAATCCTTTTTGCGAAAAAAGAAAACTAAAAGAGCATTATCCGCCATGGAGTTCTGTATATGAATTATAAAAAAAAAATAAACGTTCGCCTATATCGCGACATTTAGGGCTCAATCCATCGGGTGTTTTAAAATCAACTCGTGTGATACGCCACTCTTTGCGTATAGAAAAAGCAAATAAATCACGCCTTTAAGAATCTAATCGCAGAGAAATGGTTGGCATCTTCTGCTTATAGACGGCTCTAAAAGTGGTGATTTGTCCCCTGCCTACACTCTAATAGACGCTACGGGACATGTACAGGTGAATCACATACTACGCGAAACTAAAGCTAATCTTCCGTGTAATCCATTGGTCGTAAGAGCTGTTAGAAACCTTAAAAACCTGTTGGACCTATGGAGACAAGACGAACGTTTTTTGGGTATGTCGAAACATGTTAGTTTCTTGGGAAATGAAGACGCTGACTTACCAGCCAAATCTGTGGCTTCCGATTGTGAATGTCAAGGGTAAGCATTATGAGTTTTTCAAAAGCTAACAGTGTGTACCTTAGTTTAAGTTATCTTTGCAATCTAAATTTCATTTAATAAATATTTAAGTTCGAAGACATAACCATGTCTGTGTGACTGTCATATTTATAAAATCCTTATAGTGTGAAAATCAGGCAAGATCACGTATGCTTATTTAAGCGTTATGATGAAGTTTATTGTCGAGCAAAACGTAAAGATTTTAAGCAATTCAGGAAGTGCACTTAATCGATTTGGCAACTGGAACGTTCTTATAAGAGATATAAGAATTAGCAAAATTACTGGGGTTACACGATTAAAAAAGTTGACTGACTATCAAATAGACCGGCGTATACGTGAGTTTCATATGGATAATAGACTCTCGAGTACATTGTATTAAAGTACACAATATTACTGGATTGACACAGCATTTTTAAAGCTTAACCTGAACCGGAGTAAAAGAACTATACATACAAATAAAATTTTTCGTTTGCTTTTTAAGAACGACATCCACTAAGGCCGAATGAATAAAAAAATTTAGTTTTTTTTTTCTTTTTTTAACCTTTTTGTAACCTTTTTCTTAGAAGATTTAAGTAATGCTCCCCGATGTAGCCTTAATATCGTCATTTCTGATAACGCTTTCATATTTATAGATTGAAAGATCTCCTCAATAAGCGACACATTCCATAGTTTAACGTCGCCTTGTATATAGATGGTATCTATTATGCGCGGATCACATTCAAATAGAAATTCAGTAACTAGACTACGATTTATGTGAACTTGAAATGATTTCTGTGCGCTAACTATGTACATAGAGAAGGCTTTGCCAGGATGCAATTCAGTATTAATATAAGAAAGTTTTGCTACGCCCCATTGTCCATTTACGTAGGCACTGCGCAGTAACGTTGCTCGACCAACAACTCCGGCATTTTGTAAAGAAAAGTCTGCTCTCAAGTGCAAAGCTATCTCTGCGTGGGGCCAAACATTACAACCTTTTTGTATATTAATAAGAAGTGATTGAGGTAGGAGCTTCATTCGTCCGTCGATCTTAAGCATGCGGCCATTAATAAAACTTCCTTCCGGAATTGTGCCAAGAAATGGTAATTTGAATTCAGTCATGGTTGGACGTGGTGAGCTTCCAGATGTTGTTTGTGCTGGTAGCGAAACTTTAAGCCATCCCTTCGGTATATTAGTTATCTCATCCATACCAATATCTGTAGAGGTGAGTAAAGTGTCTGAGCTTAAAGAACTTTCCACGCGTATATCTATTGGCCTTGTTTGAGGTAAACGTGGCGGATAGTAAGCTACTTTCGTCCGTTCCACACTAATATCTTGAAGATCGCCTTTTACTTCTATAGTTTCAATGTCGCGATAGACCAAACGGTGGTAAAATTTGCAAAAATGAATTCCATTCACACCGACCAAAAAACGACGTTCAGTAACAAGGATTTGAATGCAAAAATCATTGCCACTTTTCAAATTAAATGGTATAGCGGAGGCTATCTCCGGTTTACCCCAAACTCCCTGAATTTTCGAGTTTCGTATAATGTAATGCTGAGGCAACTGTGGCCTTACATGCAAAGCGATATCTCTTGACTCATTTTCAATAATAAGGTCTATAGAAAATCTTGAAAAGCAAAAGAAAAAGAATTAAAATATATTTAATGCATTTTTAAAACGATTTATTATGTTTACTTACTTTTCACAATAAATTTTCGTATAACCAAGTACCTTTATGCTGGTTCCAGGAACTAAGTGTTGCAGACCTTTATGTAGGTAGACCAGATTTTGTATATCATCTCTGTAATCAATCTAAGATGACATTGCGCCGTGTTAGTCTAATGAAGGAAAGTAAGCAAAGCAAAACTAAATAAATATAACGCTCAACATTTTAATACGTTTGATAGTGTCTTCTTTGTTTCCCTTCTACTTCTCTTTATGCACCAGCACATTGCTCTCTTCTTCTTTTTCTTTTTTTATATAATTTTGTTAGCCAATTGAATTTTGTTTCACATCAAAATTTTCATAACAATTTCGAACACTTTTTTCTCATACAATATTAGTATAGATGTAAACAAACGTGCAAAAAGAAAAAAAATGTTATTTCAGGCAACGGTTGGCACTTTCACTTATCGCAAATTGTTTAACATTATAGGATAAATCGCGCTTTTCCCCGCATACACACGAGGGGCACAATATATCGGAAATTTTTCCAAAAATTAATGCAGAAATTTAAATTTTCAGGACGTCGGACTACGTAGGAAAACTATGTTATATTTGAATCTGTTTTTCGGTTTTTAAAAACACAAGGTGGTGTACTCAATTTTATTATTCAAGTTGAGTATGCATATTGCTGTTTAGGAGATCACTTGGCGATAATCAATAGTGAATGTCGTGTCAGTAAGATGCACCGTCAGCGTACATCTGCACAAAGTCTAAATTAGTTTTCGTCGAGCTTCAAGCCTAGTTAACTAACTCATTTAAGGGCGAAAGTCATTGTACATTTTTCAGAAAATCATTGTTTTTTATTGGTTTAACAGATCCTTTTTTAAATATCTACAATATTTCATTACAAGAAGGAGATCTTTTGCTTTAGCTCTTTAGCGTACTCATCAGACATGATGCCTCCTGGTTACCACCTGTTCGGATCGATGCAGTATGACTTGGCTGGCACGCGGATCCGTAAAGTTGAAGAAGTGCGAAAATGGTTCGGTGGGTGGATCGCTGTCAACCCAACATAAATTCTTTCGACATGATATCGCCATATTGCCAAAAACATTGTAACAAGTTGTAGAAAATGATGGAAACTATTTTCATTAGTATACACTGCATCAATTTTCCACAATACATGCCTTTTTCAATTCAAAAATCAAAATTTCGAATCAAAATTCTTGCAAACACCCAATATAATGTAATATAAATAAAAGATTAGCAGTAATTTAACCAACGCTTTATTAACTGCCGATTGAAAATGAAGATTGAATGCCAAATCACCGTTGAGTGTGATCCACGGATCACAAAAAAATTTTACAGACTCCAAGATTAGCTAAAGGACATCGGCTTGCAGTTTCTAACATTCAAGGATATTAATCCCGCAGTGGTTCACTAGGGACAACAGGTCAGATTGAAGTCAATCCCCCAAAAACCATCCATATCTTCAGAACTTTCCGTCATGAAATAGCTTTACGTCATGGAATATTTTTACATTATGGCATAGCTTTACGTCATCAACATACATAAGAATGCGAGAATGCTAAACCACTCATGGAAGATGATTTATTTACATTAAGAAGAGGACTGGACTCAGATGGCTGTCCTGGGGAAAACCAGATTCAGACAATAATAGAGGTAAGAGAATTAGTTACTACATATATATATAGAAGATTTCAAATAAAGCCAGGAAAAGCAGCAGCAACATACAGTAAAGCAACATTTAAATTTTGTGCCTCATTTGATCGTCGATACATTGAAATGTAATAAGAAAAAATTGTGTACTAATCACAATAAGTTAATGCACGATATTTGATTGAAAAAGTAAATGAAAATCCACTTACTCAATAAATTGCATCGCGCACATCGTATATATATGAAAATATACTTTTATAACTGGGGTAAAGCCTCGAAGCCTTACGTTTTTGACTTTGCTAAAAAGTAAGGCATCTCCACACTAGTAACGCGTCTGTGCTAAGTTAAATTATAATTAGCAGTAACAACTTAGTGTTTTGGTTTTCTGATGATAATTAAAGGTCTAGTTATTTTATAGGATTTTTTTACTTCACAGTAAATTGTTTAGCGAAGACACTTTGATCGAGGTCGAAAGCCCTCAGAAATATGAGTTATCTTAATCTTCGCTTTGCCTTTTAGTACAACCTGGCAGACCTATGTAGATTTTTGTACAAACTAGAAATCGCTCACACGCACACACACATTTATTTATTGCTCCTTATTACATGTACATAACTCGCGGTACGGTAAGTTAGTGCGGATGTACGCAATACCCCGAAGGACTTTAGGTAGAGCGGAAAATGATGCTGTATCCATTGAAGCATGTTTTATTTCGGTCGCTCTGGATTGTTCAATCGCACATTGGACGTCCCACACTCCAAGTGTCGACACTATGGTGGTTCTTAAGGATTGGGGGTGGAAGAGGAGAGAAGTCTCTTGTAAGCCACAGTTAAAATATAAAAGTTCCTTTAGCAAAATAAAATTAGTTTTATTCAATTCGGACTCTTCACGTTTCGTGCCCTCTCCCCTAAAGAGGATTTCGAGTAATTTAAGGTACGATTTTTGAACAAAACTAAATGGAAAATTTAATGCATCTCCTGAAACGGGTCAATATGTTATAAGTTTACCTTGCTTTCAAAGTCATATTAATTTGATATTTGAATACAATTAGGGTGTCCTGCAAATTCAATTGAGGTCCAAAAAGAATTGGAACCCATGCTCAAAGCGAAGGCGTAATTGGATCCGAAATGCATTACAATAAGACGCCTGACATAAGTGTTCTGTTCTTTAGACAAAAGCCATCTTAATGCCTTGGGCAGCGTTCAGATCAAATCTTCGAGGCACATCTATATATAAACTGGCTGCGTATTGAATGCGCTTTAGGTGCATAGGCTAACTGACTGTTACGGATATGCATTATAAATTGTATTAAGTTCAGCAATATAAGATACAATACATTTACATTTACATTTACATTCACATTTACAACAGCTTGTTTGGTTACGAATATGATATATATCTACAAATTTTTGTATGTAAACATATAAAAAAAAATATGTAACGTTTTTAAAATATTAAATTTGCACTTTATTTATTTATTTTCTTTTTTACAGAAACTGTAACGTTTTTTCATGCAGTTGCGTTAGCTTTTCATATGTATTTAGCTATCAGTAACATAACAGTATGTTCAGAAAATAAGGGGAATTTTAATTTTAAAGGTGCGTGTGCCTAGAATAGGATTGGAATGTGCAACGGCTTTTCTGGCAAGTTTTTAAATCAGACTTTCTTTTTCAGTCTTTCTTCTTCTTCATCTATTGATTGAAACCGGTTCTCATGAAGTGTAATCGTGTGAAAGAACAATAATTCCTCAGAACCACGTCCTGTGTATGTAGTGCTCGTGGACGTACATTATTTTGATGTTTGTTGAAAAACGGATGAATAAACATGGCGAAGAAGCAAAAATCAGGAATTGTTTTATCATAATAATTAGCATAAATCTATCTCTTGTCACAAAAAATTATTCATTTGAAAATATTAGCAATCAATGTTCAGCGAGTTGGATACGATTTTGTTCGTCAAAAAGAAGACGAGATGACAAACCACACACAGACAAATTCGACCTTTAAAACTAACCGGCCCAATTGATATGTGCTATGATATCATACTTTAAAAACATCATACAAAACTTTATCTGCAGTTGGTAGTAGAGTAGAGCACAACCTCTTTGGTTTTAATAATTCTTTCATTCGTGGTTCAAATTGAAGTTGTTTCCGGATATAGTTAACTTTTAAATGCTTATGTTTAAAGTCTTTGCACAGGTTGCACACGTTTGCATGTGCCATTCTATTATCACCATGACTTTCTGTAGAAGTATTTCACTCACTTTTTAAACAAAATTTAAAGCATAGCCTTTGCTCAATAAGTTTCCAAAATACGCTGAAACCAATCGAATGGCATGGAACCTTTGCCAGACGTTAGAAGTAAACAACGCTACAACGATATTACTTTATTTTTTGAGCACAGTACCATTAGATTTGTACGAGGGTTAATTGGAAAGTATCCGACCTAAGAAACAAAGAGAAATATTTTTTTCGCAATTTGATTGTCTCTACCGTTCCGGTACTTTTTGTATGAAATGATTTATGAACATCTTCAGTATATGTTTGAATTTCCGCAATGGCCTCGCCATTGCATCTAAATCTTTTTCCTGGAGCATTCTTTTGAGATTTGTTAACAGCTAACAACCGCTAGGGATTAGATCTGGAGACTTGTGAGTCGGTGTTTGTGTTTGAGCAATGAGTAAACGCGGCGCCTAATGTATAGTGCGCACTTCTCATGTCCAATTCTTTAGTCGATGGGTTATAAACACTTTCTTTGGATATGTTTGCAGTTTCTTCTATTTCTCTAACCTGTGACGATGTGACGATCGTCCAGCACTATGGTGTAAGCTTAGGCTGCAGGATTTGGCTTTTGCAAAGGTCCGTCGTCACTCGAGTCCGATTAGGTTTCAATTCAGTTATTCAAAATATCATGATGGTAAGTGATGCACCAGAGTTCCCCCACACAGCGTCCCAACCTACTTTTATTTGTGTAAGCGTATTTCTTTTTGAAAACCAATACTTAATGACAGCCCGATACACCTTTTTCATTTGCCAAACACCCTTTACATCGGCTGAGTGAGCCGATCGTCAAGCAACGAATGCAAGTTCAAAGCAGTTGAAATGTTGGTGAGTTGATATAAGTGCGTATCTCTTTTTTCAGGGCGGAAACTTTTCAAACAACAATACATATACATATGTATATATATATATATATAGGTGTACATACATATATATATATAGGTGCATATGCATATATATATATATATGTGCATATAGATGCTTGTACATATGTTTATAAATAAACATTGTAAATGTTTAACAAGCATGTATAAGTACATGTAACCATACACACGGATAAGTATACTAGCGAATGCATATTATGCTGAAATTTCATTCAAACAAATACAATATTTTCGTGGTTTTTGGATGTGCGGCGGGATACCATAATACATATAAAATGCATTTAGTTTTAGTTATGGCTTAGTATATAGAATACGTACGTATATGTAGATCCCTTTAGATGGCGTCAATGTAAATATAGACAAATTAAGTTGCTTACTAAACATTATTAGAATGTGTGCCTAACAACATTGAAAACATGCAAATTATTCTATACAGTGTATGCATAGTAATACATTTGAAGACTTGTAAGCGATAATGTTAACTATATATGATATCGCTGCTGGTGCTTGTGATGATGATGATGATGGCTATAAACATTGGAAACGCAAGCGGATGGGGTGGCAAACGCGTGTCATACCTAAACTTATTGTATTTTTATCATTAAGTTGATGAATTACTTTCCCATTTACAGAACGTACACCCGTCAGTTATATATTGTTGTTGTAGATAAAAATTTCACTATAGTAGTAATGGTTTACTTTTCAATTCAATTCATAAAAAAGAAAAAACCTATTTGTATATAAATTTCATTATTCGGTTACGCGAGCACGCGTGCTTGCTTCCAATATACAATAATATAAAATAAAACGTGCGCCCTTTATGCAAATGCAAACACATTTATTTAAGTATCTGTTTATATTCGAAAAAAAGTAAAATACATATGAATTTTGATTGCGAAAAATATTTAATGATAAATTACTTTACTAACATTGATATTCAACCAGGCATCAAATATCCACATACATGATTATGAGCTTGTCCTTGAAAGGGCTACTCTGTATGAACTAAACATTTGAAGAAGGAATATATATGTGTTTCCAGATTGAAATTTTTCTCACCATTAAATAATACTTTCGAACGTTTTAATGCATAAAAACTCGAACTTTTTCTGAGAAAAGTTTTGTTAAAAACAGGCGGAATTAAATAAATAAATTTTCGTTGATCTTTTTAATAATAGGTGCTTGCATGTGTTCTGATAATTTGTTGAGTTGAAAAACACATTTATCGAGAAAAATTTGTACAATGTATGTTAATCAAAATATTTTCTACCATTTTCTGAAACCTTTTGCCATCCAGGGCATTCTTTGTCATTGGCATCAAAATGCCCACTTTTAACCCGTGAACATCAAAATCGGCAATTAAGATATGATGGAGCAGCATCACCATTACCTTCTGGCAATGTTTCCTCTTTTTGATGGGCTCCGGCAGCAGATTTCTTCAAAGCAAACACCTAAAGTAAGGAATGTCGAAACTGCAAGTTCGGAAGTTCCATGATTTGTGTCTGTGTACACTGCTTAACTCAATAATAGTAAATGGAAAAGTGTTTTTTTTTTTGCGTAGAGAAAGGTCGAATTCATCGGTTTTAACTGTTGTGTACATTCGCATTATTTTATCAATTTCACCAAGAGATCTCGCTTATCAAAATACATGCAAGCACATAAAATTAAGAGTTTGTTATAAAAAAACTAAAATATTTTATTGAAAGTGTTATTCACCTTATTGGTAGAATACGAATTCCTCATGGAAAAGTAGGCTGTTCCCTTTGTAATCAACCACAATGGTTACAGTCGTAAGAAGGGCCATTTCGCTCAAATAAGCAATATTTTATCAGGTATTGAAACCAGGCTCAGTCAAGAGAAGTAATGTGTGGTGTTTCCAGCAAGGAGAACAGCACAGTGTAGTACTGTGGCTGTAACGTTTCTTAGCTGAATACTTTAAAGAGCGGCTACACCTTATCCTGCTAAAAATTCACTATGTACTTGTACTGCCTTGGCTAAAAGTATTGGACACCATCCAATTTTCTGCATTACACACACACAAGATGCAAAATGATGCTAGTTCTCTTGTCCATATGCTGCGGGGAATATTAATTTACATATAAGTTTATTTTATTATACTTTAAGAGTTGCACCACCTTTATAAAGGTGCCTAATACGTTTGGTCGAAGCTATATGAACATTTGCCACACTGTGTCCTTTTGTGAACTCAATTGCATCAATTGTTGTTTGTAGTTTGTTCTGTAATTGCGGCACCGTTAGACTGCAGCGACTCGTTATTCACTTCATCTAAATGACCATTCTAAACAGCGAAACTATACACAATCAGCTTATTTGTTGATTTTAGTTGTCGGCCTAATCTATTTTATAGTTGTTTCAATAATTCTCGGGACTGGCAAAAATTCATATCACTCACAGAAAGTGTAATCGACTATTGCAATGAGTAGATTGCATGAATTGAAATCCCTGTAACTGCCATAATTGTCGTATTCTTCAGATCTGCACCCGAGCATGTTACATGCTTGAAAATTCCAAACTGTTGTTTTGGGAAAATGGATTTGTGATGGTTAGGTAAAGAAGAAGCATTGGGCTGATTACATCATTTTCTGTTTACTCCGCTTACTGTTCACGTAAAGAAGGCCGCATTGATCAATCAAATATAGAGAAGGGTTTCAGTTTCGTCAGTAACGTATTGAACAATCCTTGCAGCGTTAAAAGAAAGCAAAAAAACAAAAAACTAGAAAAATCTGAGGGGATCCCCGTTACTTTATTTCGTTAAAGGCGTTTTGTTGTCTTCTCTCTGGTTTCTGATCAGTTTGCTTAACCCGTTCGTCCCCAATGCCTGCTGGGGAAATCGTCCATCACAGCTCAAGATTTTTTAAACCGAGGCAAAGTGACACTGATTGTCACAAATTTGTGTCGTCGGCGCACGATGGGAAACAGCTGTCTGACATATATGCAGCTGTGGTTAGCGAGCAGGTTAAGGCGGTCTGTCTGTTGGAAGTCTCTGAGAAGCTTTTTGAGATTGTTGTATATGGTTGTTATGCTTATTTTTCCGAACATTACTATACGTTATTTAAATTACTAGGACGCATACGAAAACAGAAAGAAACATTCTCAACGACTTCAGTTGTATTTGAAGTCGACCAAAAAATAAAAGGGAAAAAGTGAAACACGTAAAATTAAAATTAGCTTTTAAAATTATGATCTGAACGAGCTTAGACCAATAAAAAATTTAAAATACGATTTTACATTCGATTCGATTTCCAACGAAGCAATAGATAACATAATAGTTGTACAACTTTTCTTCTGTCTTTTTCCAAAGGAACGAAAGGAATTAAAAAGGAATGAGCGGTATGAACAGAAAGATGAAAAGAAGGGTAAGAAGGTCGGGGCTTGTCTATTTGTTACAAAACTGTTATTTCCTGACCATGGTCTCTCTTTTTCTCGTTTTGCCTATTGCTTTTTGGTATATACTGGAGGCGCCTGGCAATGACTACAATTTTTTAAATTACATACAGTACATGGGGCGAGATTATTTAAATTACTATCTATTGTCAAATCCAATTCCGTATAGAAAGCAACGATGATCGCCTTGTTCGAACAGTTATCAATTGAAACTAGTCTTAATCAGGAGAAGTAATGTCCAAAGAATTCAGCGAGGGAGAGACGGTTAACAAATTCTAGCTCTATGCCGCTAACATTTCCTGAATCTTGTCTTGCTTTGCCTTAAGACAAAAAAAGGTCATCATAATGAAATTTCACGGTATTAGGGGTTTCGTTATATTGCTCCTATTGTTCGACTCAGTGGTGTCAAATATTGTAGATAGGGCAACCATAGTAATAGTTCTAACAACAACAAATAATAATGCACCGCATTCAGCTAACATGCCTAGTTCTCATTTAGTCTGTATCACAGTTAAATCATTAAGCATCGAAAGTCGGCCTTCTTTTTAACGGCATTTTTTGAACTGAACAGAACTATTTATGCAAAGAAAGTTTATTATGAATACTTCAGAATTCAGATCTTCCAGAGGAGGAAGTCGCAACTTTATTTAGCGCTCTGCATTGTCTACTGGAAAAGAGTGAGAACCTATCCAAAGTGAACATTAATAAGTGCGCTAAGGTGAAGGAAGAATAAATGAAAGGCTTGCGTGTGTGTGGAGACAGTCTAATCAGTTGAGTTTTCATCTACTACGAAACTTAACTTGGAGATTTTTACTGTCACGGGTGTCATCTTAGAACCTAATCGGCCACTACCAATGAAGAGTGTTTAAAAAGTTTTAAATTTCTATTTTAAAATTTGCAACCATTGTGACTAATATGTCACAATTTTTCGCTGCCGATTAAGAGCGTGACGCTGCCCATCCGAGTTGTAGGCGAAATATTTTTATGTAATACTGTGTCCGAAAAATTGGTGGCACTGTGACAGACCGGAAACAATCGAGCGTGTACCCCAAACACCACGCCAAAGTCGGTCAAAGATCAAGGTGATGTGAACAGCTTTCTTCAATTATCGTGGTGTCGTGCACTATGAATTCCTTCCTTCGGGCCAAATTGTTAACAAGAAATATTGGGTGCCATGAAATTGATTTGACAAAAACAATAACCGCTTTTTGCGGTTATAGATAAATTCACATTATTGTTCGAGCATATTAGTAGTATTCTACCCACATATATATCACATTATATTTTCTTTTTTACGGGGTTTGTGGTGGGTATTTTTTCCCGAGTTTGTATATGTATATTTGAAACTCCACCGTCAATGCTGGAAATCAAGTTATGAGCAACTTGCGATCAAAGTAATTGGAGAGCGATTTGTTATTAAAACGAGTCTCAAAACAAAAGCAATATTTCACATATTACTGAAATAATTTGTTAATATGTGATAATGGATTCATATAAAAGAAATCTCTTGTTTTCTTACGAAATTGTATTGATTCCCGCTTAAAAGACAATTCGTTTCAAAAATTCTTTCTAGCCAATCTATTCACATTAATTATATATTAAAGAAGTCGAAGAATAAAGTTTGTAGCTACGCAAAGTAGATTTTATTTATCATAATTGAGAAAAAATTCAATAGATTCTTTTTAAGCCAAGTATGAATTCTTTTTTTTGTGTCTTTAATTAAATATATTTGTAGAAACGTTCTTTCATTTTTTTAGGAAAACAAAGCAAGAAAAACAAGAAATGGAAAACTCCAGAGCTGCACAACAGTTTATTTACCCATTATGTAAATTATTATTTGCACTTAAAAAGCAATTTCGGACCTGACTACAATGTAAAGAAAAGCACACATAAGCACAAGCAAAACAATCGCACACATGCACAGAAAGGGTAACACATTTCGCAGTAAACGTTAACCACCAAAGCATAGCGAGGGGAAATGTAAGATAGCTATATATAAACAATCGATGAATAATTCTCAGGGCTAGCATCCAGTGGGTATTTAAAATAAAAAATTGATATTATTTTTAGAAAGTGCCTTGTTATCAACCAGTCCGTCAAAATTGCATGTCATTTGAATTCCGAGCACTCGAACACTCGAATTTTATATGTACTTGTACATCGGCCGAATTCGGGAGCGGCTTGAAAAGTGTTACAATAGCATTTCTTCTTTGAAAACAATAATGTTTTCAGTAGTTTTCTAATACGAACCGAGCTCGTAGAGTCATCAATGACGCTGAACGCTGTGGATGACCGCAAGAAATTGTTACACCAGAAAACATTAAAAAAGCTAGAAAGTGATAAACGATAAATGATAAGTGAATTGATAAGTGGAGAGTGACGTCCTAAAGAGACAAAAAGGCTTTGTATATAGAGGCAAGAGAAATCTAGGCACCCCGTTTGCCTACAGTCCAACAAAAACACGGTAACACCAATCGATTGCGAAATTGTATTAAGTGTATTCCGACCTGCTGCCCAAAACGTATTGTGCAAATTTAGCACAAGCGACAAAGAATGCAACGTGGGTCAAATAGTGAAGCCCTGGACTGAAACGCCTTTCGGGGTTCATGATGCATCGTTTAAAAACAGTATCGAATATTAGAAGCTTTAGAATGGCTATGCTAATCGAACGCCTTTTTTTGTTTAATTCCGAAAATTCTTGACCGATGTGTTACGATTAGAATCAAGAAAGAGCAGTTAATGTGCTGGGAAGACAACAAAAAATTGGGGGCTCATAGTTTAGAAATATTTGGAAATATTTTCTATCTCCCTTGCTATCTTGATCATGAAATTAGTGAACGTTCATATAATTGAAAAAAAAAGAAAACAACGGGATTCGTTTCTTGCCAACCTAATATACTTATCGTAAGATCAGTAGTGCACGGTGCGTATATGTCACTACTGGTATATATATATGATTTTCGAGCAAGCATCAGGGAAGTTGTAAGCGATTTCATAATCTACAAAAAAATTATTTAAGAGTAGATTGCACTAAGTGTAAATTTTTTTATCACGGGACGCGCAAGAGGAAATAAGTAAGAAATTGATAAATATTTCCTATGGGTTCTCATTCGGTTCCTCATCATTCTGGCAATATAAAAATATTTTTATTAATTGAGGATTTTTCAGAAAGCCGTTCAGAACCCTTTTCACATCAAACCTAGAGATCTTCTTGCCATATATGTATTTCTACCAAATTTGGTCAGTTATTCATAATAATATTTTCTTTTTTATCTGCTAATTTATGTTCGTTTGTAGGCGGATAACAGCCATTTTTCTTCATTGCTGCAGTCAAACAACGGGGAGTTAATGAGAGGATGGAAGACGGGTTACATGATAGTGCTCAGTAAATTCATAATCAAGTTTTTGCGTGTATATGGGTGAAAACGGCCTAGTAAAGGTCTCTGGCATTGAAGACAGAAATTGAATAAATTCCTAAAATTAATTACCCTAATTAGTTAACTAGAATTTGACAGTGAATTAATAAGAAGTTTACATTTTACTTATATTAAATACTTCGTAACTATATATAGAAGTAAACAGGTTTTTTTTATTGTTAGTATACAGCTCTGTCCTATATTTATATATTTATAATATTTACCCGCTCACCGGTTGTGGGCTACTCGCGCATATATGTTGAATTTTTGGGCATTTTGCTGAGATTAGCCGTTGAGATTAGAAATGGTTCAAACCCACTTTAAAAGTAAATCGAAGCAGCTGAGTTAAGCTTCAAGTTCTTTCAAAACGGATTGTGACAATAGGAAATCAAAAAAGGAGGTGGAAAAAGAAGCAAACATTCACAAGGAGATCGCCTAACGGATTCTGAATGTTCTGCGAATCAAGAATATGAGTTGGTTTCCGCGATGTGGTTGATACTACGAGTGGTCCGAGAAAGTAACTCTGACTTCACTCTGTTAATAGATATAGAATTAAAAAATAAATTTTTATTCGTTTGAATTTTTTTTAAGTATCGTAGTCATATCACACGAAAATCAAGCTTTTCATTTTAATATTTTTTTTCTTCTGGAGCGCGATTTCAAGAGATCTTCTAGGCAGTTTTTTTTGGCAGTAAGCGCAATTTTAAATTAATGTCGTCACGAAAGATGGAAAGAGTGGGAGAAATGTTCGGACTTTGCCTAAATTTCGAATATGAAACTGAGTGCACTTTCGATATGTTTGACGCCTTCTTTTTTGAAAACGCAAAGTGTAGACTTAAGAGACGAACCGAAGTGTTCTTTTTTTTAAGATTCAAAAGCCTTTTTTTTAAGATCGAAGCCGAAGTTGGGGGGCTTGAATTCGCTAAAATTATTCCTTACGTCAATTCTGACTTTATGACGTTATGTATTACTGCAGGGCTTGGAAGAAGTTGAATAGACGAGTGGAGGGTTTCTTTCTTTTGTTTGTTGTACCAAGGGTTTCTGCCTTGGTTTGACTACAAGAATACCACGAGATTTTAGTCATGGTTCCCGCAAAATGGCGGAAGAAAGATTTCTTCCCGTAAGAAGCCAAAGGCAAGTACACGTCTATATAGTTTGTCAAACCCCAAAAAGGGTGATCTTATAACTCGCGGAAAGTGATCCTCGCTCCCTGCGCTACAGCGCTTTGCAGGGTTTCATGTGTCTGTGTACAAAGCGTTGTCGTTATGCAATTTATCACAACAAGGAAATGGGCAACTCTTCCATTTAAGTTGTACCTGAAAGTGACGAAACTCCCCTGTATTAAAATACAATTGAATTTGCTTAACCCTTTCTATGTAACTAGCTCTCTGTTTTCTTTGTAGTCAGATGTAAGACTTCAGCACAGTTACCACAAAGTAGTGAAGTTTTCCTGCCTGCCGAAGCGAACGTGTGTATTGAAATTAAATTGCGGACTTTCGTTGAAGTGAGTTTAATCGCTACATTTTTTCACTACAGGCGAAAGTCACTGCCTTGCTTCAAATTAAGACTTTATATGACTTTGAACGTCATTTGATTACCATAGCCTCAGCTTAACGAGTTGTTTCGAGACGTCTCGCGTTGTCAATATACGTCTTTATGCACACAGAGCTGCGACATTATACGCATTTTCACCACCGCCTCTGTCTATAACTATTTCCATAATACAATAATAATAATAATAATAAACTCTTCCTAACCATTACATGCCTACATGTGTAGGTAGGAACCTCTTATCATAGAGTGAAATAAAAAGGAGAAAAATATGTGTACGCAAGATATATACGTAACATATTCAAAGAAAAACTTGTAGGTCTTTCAATTATAAAATAATAGGGTTTAGCCTACAAACAAATTTTAGTTGTCGCTCAGCGAATGTCTCCTGTTTCCATAATGATGATCGTCAGGACGAAGCGAAGAAAAAGAAAGGAATGGGGGATGTGGTGACCGCAACTTAGTGGGCGCGTACCCAATTGGTACCGGTTCTTGTCTACTCGGCTACTCATGTGGACATTTTGCTCTGTTTAACGTCAGATAGACAGACATAACTAATTAAAAAAACCCATGCTGGGCAATTTCAAATCTAAACATGCGTAGACGAATTTATTATGCAGCCACGAGCCCTGTAGCCTTTCGCCATATACAAATCAAATCAAGTAAACATTTAATAATTTCATATTTACGTATTCACAACATAAATATATATATTCTTTTTATGTAATAAGTTAAAAAGAAAAAACGTTTTTTTTTTTAATAAAATATTTCATTGAATTAAAAAAAGCTTATAACAACTATTATACTATAATGTTATACTATTAGTCAGAGTAGACTAATGGCAGGCTTTTTTCATTAGATTTAACATGACAACCGCAATATCAAACTGGATACTTTTTTTTAAATAGCTTAAGTACTTGACCATTAAAGGCTTTTCCATCCTGGCTCTTCGCTTGCATTTAATTGTATACAGTTTGTATGTTTGTGTACATAGAAATCCTTACATATTATTATAAATGGTTAGTGTAATTTTTCATTTCCTTTAAATGGAAGAAAAACTAGAAAAATAATATCCTGGCATTCGCGTTTTTAATCCTGTGTTGCGGCAAAGCAACGAAATATAAATGGAAAAAATCTTTCTCTCTTGCTTTCTTTTTTACACTTTACAATCCCATGACAGTTTAAGTTGTATGTTATTGCGCCTGTGTGTGTATCTATGTGTGCATGCACTCTGGTTCGGTACTATGCCTGAGTGTTTACTTTCAACGCTACTAGCTAATTAATCATCATTTGTTGTATGAGTGCAATGTTGAAAATGAAAAAAAAACAAAAAAAAAAAAACAAAAAAGAAAACAAACTTCAAATAACACACAACTGAGTAAAGGGCTAACAGTTTTAATTAAGGACAATATTGCAGTTGTTGTTATTCTTATTGTGAATGCTATTGTAGAATAACATTTTTATTACACGAAGCAAGCGCACATACAAGGTAATCATTTAGAAAATTTTATATAAGAAATGTACAAATTAGTTTTATAATAGATGATTGAGATAGTCGCAGAGCTTGAAGAAAATAAGATGGGAAAGAGATAGACAGGTAGATACAGGGAGTTGAACGTTACAAAAATGGATTTCAAAAATTTCAATTAAAATCATTTATCTTACAGTGAAAAATGAAGATGGGAATGTGCAGAGATTTGACAGAAGAATTTTAATATTTTATGGAAACGTACAGAATTCTTGACGATTGTCTGAGTTGGAAAAGTGCATACTTCACTAGAGTTCAATCAAATGCGCATTGGAATCGAAACTGTAGAAGCAAAGCTATTACATTGCGCGTGGCACTGTGTTCGTTGTCTCGAAGCAGAAATGAATAAGGAATAAGGCTCCCAAAAATACTTGGTAAAATTCAGTTCATCAATTCAGTTTACGGTGAGGAATATCTATCTTGGAGCAGAGAATACATGCTTCTTGAAATAATGTGCTGTGAAGTTAATGTGCTGGGCAGTCAAAATAATCGAAACGACAATCGAAGGTACATGGAAAGCTGCGCAACCAAAATCCTCGTTGAAATTGATGGAAATGCAATGAAATGTGTACAAAACATCAATTTATCGCGTCTTGAATGAAAATTTTGGACTTCGAAAGGTCAGTTCACGGTTTGTTCTAAAGCAAACAGCACATATAAAGGCACCGAGCGCCAATTGGGACCAAAAGTGAAGTTTTACTGATCAATTAGTCCTCGCATTTGTTAGATTCAGAACTTGATAGTGTCTATCTATTCAGAAAGAGGCATTAATGAATAAAGAAAAAGACTTTGCGTCGACGTGGCGATCATTTAGATTTATTCGCATGAATATTCTGAAGTACAGCTTTAGAGATAAGTTAGCATGAGTTCTTTTTGGTGTTTTATTTTTTTTTATGTCTGAACAGCCACTCAGGAAATGTCCTGATGGGCAGGCACGATGGAGTTTAGGTAGGTTTATAGCTTAATAGGGATGGAAGCAGGGAGTAGTGTTTGTGTACGTTCAACTTAAAAGTGAGAGTATCAGGCACGGTGGGAAAGACTGCAGCTGGTACAGCTTCTAAACGCCTACAGTGCGGTTAAATAATGGTAAGTAACGGTGATCGGCCTTTTGACCTTGTGAATCGAGTCTTAGTCCGCATGAGTAGCCTAGCAGGTGAGAATCGCGACTACTAAGTCAATGCTCGCGGGTTCAAATCTCAATTGTGGTAGATTTTACTTCGGTCGTAGCTGTAGTGAGTGCTTAGCCGGTAAAGGCATAACACTTATGGATTGAGCATATATTCACTAAGCGGTGGCCACCCCGGTATCTCTTTTTCTTCCCATACTTCTTTCTGGCCCGTTCTCGTGTCACATAACAATTCCTTGAATGATTGGTTGCATTCAAAAACCAAAAACAAAATCAACTCTAACAGAGATAATTTAAAGTAAAGTAAATGAGATTTGATTAGTCACTCATTTCGAAAAGAGCTTAAAGCACAAAATTCAGAACAATACTTCAAAGATTTTCCACTATACACCACTCTTATGAATGTCATAAAAGCTTTCTTTTTTACTTATGTATCTCACTCTACCAATATAGTTAAGTGCGATGTCCCTAAGACCGCAAAGTCAAGTCTAGTAATGCCATTCACAAAGGCATGTCGCACTTCTTACAGATTCGACGCAGGTGATAAATTATTTCCTATATCTTGAATTCCGAACTACGGTAATGACGTTAAATGAAAGTTGTGAGAAATTCAATGTGTTAGGTGGCGTTATGTGGAGGAAGATTTCAAGAAAAGGAAGAAAAACGTGAATAAGAAAGATGACAAGGCTTCACTTTCGCACTTGGCGGCAATGTGGATTCCTTCGCACTTGTAATCACTTTACTTTTAAGCTGGAGAACGAAAATATGCGCGCATAGATTTCTATTACCCTCTAGTTTAACTTATTTCGATCGTGCGATCTATACGTTGCTCAATTACGGATAAGCTTACCGATTGTGTTGTTGTCGTCATTGTTTGTCCTTATGCTAGGTCATTTTAAAAATTGCCTGCGAATTGGTCCACGGGATGGTCTTGGTGCATATACATGTCGGGCAACACTCACCTCATTGTCTGAAACGAGCATGTGCTTAAAAGGTGAGATTTCAGCTTAGATTTGTTGTCAAGATAGTTTTCTAATTCGTTGTTCGTGTAAAAAGTTATATTAACTTGAAAATGAGTAAGATATCTGAATGAATACGCGATGCGATGCTATTTTACTAAAAAAAAGGTAAAACGCTGCAAAAACAAATTGTGAATTGGTCTGTCCGATATCGTTCCGGAAATTTCGATGTCAAAGGTGCAAATCGCAGTCATTGAAAAAGTCGATGAAATTTTGCAAATAGTGGAGCAAGATCGGCACGCAAGCCGTCAGCATATAGCGGAGGCGCTAAACGTCAGGCACATGACATTTTGGAATCATTTGAAAGGAGGAGATTAGAAACAGAAGCTCGAACTCGCGGAGATTTTTCAATACGACATCAATAAGGATCCGTGTGAAATTTGCGTATATGTTAGCCCCGGGAATTATTGACCGACTTTTTACAGAAAACCAAGAACAAGAATAAGAAAAATAAGACGTTCACCCGAAAGACGATCATATACTCTTACTGTTTGACGTAAGCCAAAGGTTGTTACAATTTACATTTTGGGCACGTTTAGTTCGTATCCTTTTTAATTTTAAATAAATTATTTTTAATCCTTTGCATATGAAACTTAAACAAGAAGACAAGCTTGTTTTTATCTTTCTGGTTTTTTTAATACTATCTTGTAATTTTCAATTCAATCACTTCTGTTTTTATTCAAGATGGCATAAAAATAATTTAAAAAGCACTTAAGACTCTCGAAAAATACAAGTGCAGAATAGAAGATAGATTCGTAGTAAAAAAACGTAGTTTAGATAGATACGTACGTTGTATATTTTTGGTGTAAAACTTAAAAGGTATTGTACTTGAATTATATGTAATAGTGAACGTGTGCCTGCACTTATGGAACAAGAAAAGGTATTAAAGTAAGGAAATATAACTATATTTGGTTGCGAGCGAATCTTAGGCACCTAGAATATAAAATTTTCGATGTTTTCTTTATATCTAAAATGTTCGTGGATCTCTTACTCACCCAATTAATTGTGTGCAACGTTCTTGTGTGATTTGCAGTTTTCGTAGATCATACCCTGTAGGTTGGGACAAATATGATGACAACAAGTGAACTGACGCTCAGGTACAGCTAAACGAGTTGAAAATCGTTTGCTTACGAGGAAAAAATACAGTGCTTTATCAGGGTGCTATTTTTGATTTCTGGATTTTATTAACGTAATAATAAAATTAGACAGAGGGTGTGACAAGTTAGCTCGAGATAAATTTTTAATATTCATCGTTTAAGTTATCTTAAAAATCTGTAAGAGTTTTGATTGATTTTGATCACAAGAAATAATAGAAGGAACAAATTAAACTACTATAGTCGGTCATGTTCCTACGTAAATACTCTGCATCACACTACTACGATTCGCATAACAACTTTTTAAAATGGGGCCTTATATTGGAAGTGGTCGAAAAAGGGGTCCAATCCGAACTAATTTCAACAGTGTAGGGACGACCTTACGCCAAAATACGACAGTGTACCAAATTTCATCACAACATCTCAAAAATTGCGGCCTGCAAGTTAAACGCAGTGCAATAATGGCAACTAACAGACAGACAAATTTAAATCGATTCAGAAAATGATTCTGAATGAATTGATATAAAAAAAGGTGGGTTTATCCCACAAACGTTTAATATATCGTTGCACTGCCAGTGGCGTACGGTATGAAAATAGGGTAAATATTAGCCTCTATTGCTATATTCCACCATTTGCAGGACTATCTTTGCTGGTTGAATAATAAAATTTAAGGTTAGGTGAGAATTAGGCAGGCCTAAAGATGGATTTTTAAGCTTTTATGTTTGTTCGCCTTGCAATGTTACGAAACGGATTGCAAGATTATCATACCTACTTTTGAGGGTTGTAAGAAAGAAAAACCAATTAAAAGGCACTACTTGACATTAAATCTAGCCTATCGTAACCGTGCTTAAGAAAAATCATTTTAAAAATGGCTGAAAATGAAAGAAAATTGCTTTTAACGAAAATATAGTTTTATAGTAATTAGTTATCCTTCAAGAGTATGAAAAAGCAAGAGGCTGTTGAATGCAAATTTAAGTTTTATAATAAATAAAATATTGCATTGAAACTAAAATAATAAGTAATTGCAAATGTGGTAGTACGTCAGCTGGGTAACAGGATAGATTGCTAAGCAGAAAAGCAGTTGTATCAGTGGTTGATACAAGATTGTAATAATCTTGCTAAAGCATTACTTTCCTTTTAATATAATTTATGCTACATTTAATGCTTATAAGGTTTTGCGCTTTTTCATATTTCTCAATAATTGAAAATTTTTGCATATATCGAAAATCAAATCCGCATCACGAGAAAAGTTTCTTTTCTACTTACGCATTTTAAATATGTGTTTTAACCGTTTGCTTGTAATTGCTTCGAATATTTCCTCCCTTAAACCTTCCAATGTTACATTGGAAGCATAAAGTTTATTTACATTCAGTTGATTAATTTTTTCTTCTTTTTTTTTTTTATTTATTTTCACTATAGCTTTCTATTAGTCTTTTTCTTGTGACGGCACGTGTTAACTGCAGTCGTGTTAAAAATTAAGTTCATTTCTCTTTCTTTCAAGGATTTTTTTCTTCTCTCTCTGTTTACCCCTTATGAGTGCTTGCAATAGACTGGAATAATTTACTAGTATACCTGTGTACTATATGCGAATAAAACTTAACGCAGGCTATTTACTTTTAAGTTTGGTTGACTGCAAAAAGGTTAAATTAATAATTAAAGTGTTCAGGTTTAATTGCACACCAACAGCGCTTAAATCACTGTATACGTCAATGTAGTTTAAAGAATACTTCTTAAATGTGCAACTCAATGTAGCTTTACTGCTACGGACGTATGATGTATATTGTCGGGAGGATTTTTTCACTTTCGTTTGTATTCCCTTTACTCTTCTTTTCTACTTCGAAGTACTTTCTCATTCTGTTCTCATAGATTATTCTATTTTTATTTGTTAGGAACTGGTTTTCTTTTAGTTTTGGTCAAACTCTCCTTTTCTGTTTTTCGTCTGTTGGTACTCCGTTTCTACTGTAAATCTATTTTATGTTGATCCTATCTGAATATTTTCATCGTAAATTGTTTCTGTTCTAGTTCTAGGTTGATTTTAACTTCATTTTATGGTTTCTATGCTTTCTATTCTTGATCTATCCTATTATTTCTCTGTTGTATTTATATTCTACTCATACTTTTATTTTTGTGTCGGCTCGCTAGCATCTCAATTTCAGCGCCATTCTTAGTTGATTCTCGGATTATTTTGGTTCTATTCTCATGTGTTTATTCTAATTCTAATTTTGCTATATTCTGCTTTTTTCTCATCCTAATGTATATTCATTTTAGTTACATACTGGCTCCAGTTCCGTACTAATTTCTTTCTAGTTCTATTCTGATGTTATTCTAGTTTTAGTCTAGGTCGCGTTCAGTTGCCTTTTGACACTAATTCTACTCTGGTAGCCATATTTTACTTCTATTCTGGTTACATTCTAGTTCGACTTTATTTATATTTTAATTCTACTGCTACTCTGTTTCTCTTCTAGTTTTATCTAGGTTCTGTTCTGATTCTATGCTATTTCTGTTCTAGCTGCATTATAGGTTTGTTCTCCTCTTTTCTCGGTTGTAAGCCTATCTATAGATTTATTTCAATTACATTCTACTTCTATATTATATAACTTTTAGTTCTATTCCACTCCCATTCCATTCCAGTTCAATTCGGTGCTTAGTTTAGTTGTCCCCTAGTTCAATTTTGGTTCGAATTCTACTCTGTTTCCACTTTAGTTCTCCTCTAGTTCTACTCTAGGGCCAGTTAGTTTTATTTTAATTCTGGTTTTAACTCTTCTCTGGTGTCATTCTTATTTTATTCCAGTTTTATTCTAGGGTTATTTTACTTCTAATTTGGTTACATTCTGTTTCTATTTCAGTTATATTCTAATCGTATTCCACTTCTATTTTAGATATTTTCTAGTTCTCTCTCTGATCCTATTTTAGTCCTACTATGGTTATCTTTTATTACTATGCTGGTTTCGCTTTAACTACCCTCTAATTCTAGTCTAGTGCAATATTAGTTCTACTTTAGTTGTACCCTGGCGCTGATCCTTTTATGACTTTAATCTAGTTCAATTTTAATTCTATTCTGGCTCCTTTCTAATGCTCGCTCGGTTATATTCTAGTTCTGTTCTAGTTCGCTTTTCCTCCGCTCTAGTTCTCTTCTATTTCTAGTTTACTTCTAGTGCTATTCTGGCTTCGTTATATTTGGAGACAATTAAGGATGTGGATATCGAAATCAATCGGATTGTAAATTGTGGGGTTATCACATAACATGTTATTCTCTTTTGCATACAACTGATTTCTTCCGCCTAAGTGAAGTAAAACCTTTATATTTTCGCATATTCTAATTGAAGTGCAGTTTTTGCTACTTTTATAAATTTACCTTAGCATTTGCACTCTTCTTTTGGTTAATCTTTTGCGAACGTTATATTGCGACTTACATTACATTTTAAATAAAATATATACAGTTTACGAATGAAAAAGCTATTGCATTCTCTCTAGGTCTATTCTAGTTTTGTTCTATTCTAGTCCTATTTTACTTCTACTACACTGCTAGTTTTACTTTGGTTTCATTGCAACTTCATATTACTGCTCTTTTCGTTCTATTCTCTTATTGTCTTTTATTTCTGTTTAACTTTCAATTCTACAATGCAGCCATTCTTAGCTTATTCTCTTTCTATTCTAGTTTTATGTTATATTTATTTTTGTGATATCCTTCTTCTATTGCAGTTATATTCTTTTTCTATTTTAGCTTCATTGCGGTTCCATTGTTGTTCTATTTCAGTTATATTCTATCCCTGTTCTACTTATATTTTAGTTTTCGTCTATTTCTATATTGTTCCGTTTTAGTTCTAGTTCCGTTATTTCTATTTCAGCTCTAATGCTATTCTCTCCTATAGCAGTTATATTTTGAGACTATTCTTGCTTTTTTCGAGTTCTGTTCGAGTTTCATTTCTTCGCATATGTCCCCATATATTTCTAAAGAGAAATTATATAACAAAAAATTAAATTAAAAAACCAAATTTATTTTCTTTAGTGCCAAAATGTGTACTGATTAAAAATTAACAAAAAAAAAAGCCATGAAGGTCGAAAGTTAAATAATATTTCTTTCTTTAGTTTAAGAAGATAATGTTTTTAATTAATATCGAATAAATCACTTAATTGTTTCTTAAATCTTGTCGAAGTTTCCTTCTATTATATAATTGTTTCTCTGTTTTAATTTTCCATTTATTGCAGCAATTTTTGTATCCGTAATCAGTTCAATTAAAATGCCAATTAGTGCAAAATGTGTATTGTTCATCAGTAGTGAATTGTTCGACTCTAGCCAACTGTCGGTCTGTCTGTCATTTAGTGAAGGCTATAAGAGAATGTGCTCGCAAATGTGTGTATATGCGCGCGCGCCTGTGTGTATGTTTATATGTGCTATTTGGCTGTGTACATATTGCAAGGCAATCGCATTAATGTCACCTTTTCTACTGTCATTATTATTATGGCAATTTGAGATTATCCCAAGCGGGGGAGGAGTAAATAGATCTCTCTAAAGAGACGGGACTTTATTAGTGACTTGTATGTTGGGTTGCGAATTGCTGCTTTATTCTAACTAACGAATACAACAAAACGTATTGCTTTTGTTCTTGCTATTAATGTCATATAAATAACTAAGAGGATAACAGAGTGGTCGGTCGGTAGTTGTAGTAGTATATTATATTTCAAGGATGTCTGAATGGTCTCTATATATATGCAGCACAAAAGGGAAACAATTTAAAAGTTGCTGTGCACAAACTTATTTGGATGTTAGTGTTCGGGATATATTAGATATACGAGCTTTGTAAACCTATCACTCTCGCATAGAGATTATAATCTAACTTTAGATTGTTTGACAATATATTTGGTGTGTCGAGTATAACAGACAGTAATGAAGTCTAAGATAGCTGCAGTAACAGTAACAGCAAGAGCTGGTTGCGCCACAATTGCACAATTGCAGCTCCTAGCATTAATAGGTTTTCATGTATGTACGCAAACCAAAACGCACACACTACACATGCTACAATGTTTGTGGACCTCGTTACTTCGCACTGCTTTTATATATTTTCTATTATTGTGTTATAGTTGAACAACATGTGACATGTATGTTTAAGATGTTGTAGCGTTAGAAATTTCGTCTATATATGTTACTCTGTTTATATTGCAATGTTGCAGCATCAGCGGCTGTCAAATTATTTTAGTTGTGTCTCTGTGCCAATGAAATTGAAGATTCGAGAAGTTTCTTCACCCAGCTAAAGCACATGCAGTTCGTATTCAATTCTTTGCAATTTTATACCTTCGTATACACATTTATATATATACAAATATCTGTTTATTTTAGATATATATACATGTACATAAGCGTTTGTAACACTTACTCGCTAAACCTATTCCAAAGCAGTGCATTGTAAACAAGTCTTGAAAACACACAACAAAAAGCAAGTGAAAACCCTATGTGGGTCACCATTAGATAGCATACATCACACTACAGGTATTCACATATGACCTTTCAAAGTAATGACTTTTAAAATAACGCGATGTATAGGATGTGGTGGAAAGTGTGGGCCGATCCGAACCATTTTCAAGAGCGTTCGTTCTTGGGCTAAACCTGTCTGTGCACCAAATTTCGTCAAAATGTCCCAAAAATTTTGGGCTGTAGGTTAAACACTGTAAGTTAAACACAAGACCGACAGTTGGCACTGAGAGTCACTTTCTGAATCGGCCGATGCAACGAAAGGTAGGTCTACCGCGAGTTATTATGGTCGTTGCGTACGTCGGCACTAAATATACACTCTTAGCATAAGAGATATAGGGTGTGAAAAAAAGCGAAAATTTCCATTAAAACGGCAAACAATTTTTGACTTTAAACTCAGGTATTTCTCTACAGCACAACATCGCTCACGCTCACCTCACGTATCTTAAGAGATATGAAGATGTAAATGCAAGCATCTACTAGCGCTGACACATACATTTTCGAATAAATAAATTTGTTAGAAATTACTTTTAAATTGTTTTTGTTTTCGTATAAGGGTAAGCGTTTGCCTTAAGTTTGACGAAGAAATTTTATAGTCTTGTAAGTAATTCTCAGACTTGTTTTAAGAATTTTAATTAGAAAACTTTGACTTGCTTATAGTTTTCACTAAAGTATATAAAAGTCGGTCGGTTCACTCAGTTTGACTGGATCGTGCGTTGTATACAAATACTACATTTGTTTCATAGTACGTTGTATTTAAGTGAAATATTTCTTTTTAATTTTCTTGTTTTCACCCAATAACATGCTGTGTGTACTATGCTGTAAGCTTGCTTTTATTCCGAGTTCATTAAACCGTTTCCTTTTAATTAAGCAATTTTCTTCTACAGTTTAATTTCTTTGTTAACTTTAGAGCCTAAACCACAAACTGGTTAATTGCACACACAGACGTATGCGTGTATATACGTATATTTATATATTGTATATATATTGTATATTATATATATATATATATATATATATGTATATATACATGAACATACATACATATCTATATACACATATGTATAAGCGTATGCGTACGTATATATAAATACATGTATGCGAACAGATCCATGTTTACACATATAAACGAGTAGACCTGCAGAGGCATATGACAATGTAAACTAACACATATGGCGTTCTGTGTACATAAGGAACCCAAAACAATTTCGTCGTTACATAGTACATGAAACTCAAATGAAATTAAATCGCCAGTTTATAAGACGAAAAAATGAACATTTTATACACCCATTAGGTACTATTTCAGTTGACAAAAATTTTCAAAGTAAATTTTTCTAAACAGATAGTATGCCATTCTTCGTCTACTTTCTGGCTACGTCTTGAAGATTTTGTTGCCTATTTTTTGGGGTACGAAATAATTTTTAGTATTTATTTTTCGGCGAAACGAACACAAATGATACTTCATGGTTAGAATTAAAAAAGTGATTGAAATTGTTACCAAATTTGTTTATTTGTTGTTGTTTGTTTAAGAATTACATAAAATTACAATTTAAGATTGGCGTAAATTTTGAGAGTGTAGATTCATGTGGTATGTGGTTTCTATACTACGTCTGGCTATTGTATACCCAGAGTGACCGCTAAATCTTGATATGTCAGTTGAACAATTATTTAATTAATTACATAATTTAATCCTTTTCTTCTTTATAGTTGGATGTATTGTGGGGACATCGATAATTCAATTATTTTACTATTTTATTATTATATGCTATTATTATCATTATATTATACGTATATCCGAGAGCATCCCCGACGTTAAGGTCTTTCGCATAGCAGTCATATTATTGTTTAGAAATTGCCTACTTTTAGGATGTATTGACAATTTGATCCAGAGCTATTTTTGGCCACAACATAGGGACTCAAGAATTTTGCAAATCTTTGCTTTCTTCTTTTCCATTCCAGTAATGGTTAACGTCGTTGAAACTACGATATGAGTAAGTAAAGCAAAACGAAACGAAACGAAACAAAAATTAAAGCAGACCTATGCTTATAAGTTCAAACGAAAATGACTTCATACTGAAACTCGTCTTGAGCCAGTATCCCCAAGCAGAATGTCTTAGATTAAAATGATAGTGAGAGCAACGGCTTTATTGTTCATAGAAACAAAATAATGATTTCCGTTTTCAGTCAGTACATTCAATTCGGCAGATCTTAGCTAAGGAACTAGCATACGTATCTATTAAAAGAGAAGAAATAGGTATTTATAAGTCTCTTCACATGAATAAATATCGTTAAAAACTTCGGAAATAGCACATAATTCTAAAGATAAACATTTTTTGCTGACTTGGAAAAGCGAAATGATTCAAGTTGGTGGTAGTTGTGACGTTAACTTAATTTTCGTCTTTTTCTTATTTCGTAGGACTTTAGCAATTGATAAACAAATATTCGGTAGTCGAATAGTAATATTAAAGGTGATTCAGGAATGCATATCAAAGACCAATAATTATAAAAATAATATAATTTCGCTCCGATTTACTTAAGTACAGTATATTCCGTCTAACTTGAAGTTACGGTTAAGCGACTTACTATTGTGTAGAATATCAATGTGGACAACGATGGTTAGGCATACAAGGACCAAGTTATGTGTTCACTCTGTTCCAGTAAAGTAAGGAGAAAGTAAAACAGAGTCCTGGCACATTTGTGGTGCATTAGTATTAGAGATAGAAGAAAAATGATTGCGATACAATTAATGCATGTTAGTTAGAACACAGAGAGTGATAGAGAGAAGGTGGGAAAAAGAAGTAGGGAGAAAGAATTTAATCTTCTATTCCGCCGGCCGAATGTTTTGACAAGGATCTGTAGACGGTAGTTATTGATTGTTTACTTTTGGAATTAACCCATTCACTGTCAGCACTGACTCAGTAGCCCGGTAGTTTTGGAGGATTTCAGCTAACTTTGTCTTGATCCGTCGAATATCTAAATAGATAAGAACCGCAACTATCAACTCAGTGTTCGCGGGTTCAAATCTCAATTGCAGTGGAGGTTTTCTTGGTCGTAGCTGTAGTGAATGCTAAGTCGGTAAGGGCATAACACTGACCGATTGGCACAAATCCACTAGGCTGCGGCTGCTACCTCCATATTTCTTTCTCTTTCGTGCTCTTTTTTCTGACGATCCACGTATTACACGAACAGAGGACGTCCCCTGAGTGATTGATCATATTGAAAAACAAATAAAAAAAGAAATTACGAGATATTTCGTAGTGAACGTATGCACCAAAACTGCGAACTATGAAATATCTCGTAGTTTGCACTACAAGTTTAGATTGGTAGATAAAATTTTGGCCACAAGAGCGAGAATGTTAGTTTTGCCTGGCAGTGAATGGTTTAAATGACTTTATATTATCGAATAATTTAACAAAGCCGAAAACCTTTAATTGGAATGGAGAGTAAAACGTCATTTTTTTTTTTTTGGTACATGTTTAGTTTACAATCTATTCGAAAAGATAATAAGTAAATGTTATGGCAAGATGAGGAATATAACAGAGGTTATTGCCCTTTATACGATACATTTTCAACCTTTTTGCCCTACTTGATTCATACAGAAGAGACATTGCCAAAGAGTTTACATTATTACTCAGCCTGAATATAGATGTTGAAGGAAAGCGTTGAATTAGAATTTTGCTGAACCGCGAAGCATTAACCATAAGACGCCAATCTTAGCATAATACTCTTAAAGTATTTAAATATTGGAATTATTTACTGCTATGCAAAATTGTATATAATAGGTCCAAACTGATTGGACGGAATTCTTTTTCAATATGCATTTATACGCATCAATAGAGTCTTCTGGTCTTTAAGTCAAGCTGCTGGCATTTAGCCTTTATATGAATTTTTCCATGTAAACCTTTCGTCAATACGTAATAATGAAATTTAATTTTATTTTTTAAAGTAATTTACTTTGAGAAATTTTGAATATATTTTTAACAACAATTTCCTATTGGGTTTAAGTGAGAAAATTTATGTTGTAGGTGTAACCAAAATCTTATGAAGCCTTTAATGAATATTACATAGTAACGGGATTTTCTTTTAACCAGTATCGAATTTCCATCTTTGTACACACGTCCATGCATACGTCCACACATACTAAATAACAGAAGTGTACGCATATGCGTAAGTATATGGAAAGTAAATTTGTTTTAAAAGATTGATAAAATTATCTAAAAACCGTAAATAGAGTATGTGGCACAGTCTCAATTAGAAAGTTTTAGAAAATGTGACTTTTAGTTGTTTCAGCACCAACAACAGTAACAATAGCAACACCAATAAGAAGGAAAGATTTTAGATACACGAACTACAACATAAAGTTTTTTCTTTTTTTGGGAATATAGTGTAACTAGTGTTTCAGTCTATGCTGGGTGATATGTAGCATAGGAAAGCTTTTATCCTATTGTTTTGCTGATTGTTAAAACAGTTGTTGCATTTGCTTTAGGCGGTTACATGTGCGTGCTTGTATGTTTGTGCGCTTGTTTGAACTAATGTTATCATAGTAATAGTAAATTTGAATATTTTTGATGTGTTGTTTTTGTTTTTATTTTTGTTATTATTTAAAAGCAAATTTAACATTTGTATTTACGAATATACGGTTAAAGAGCAGATGTTGCTTTGTCATGTTTGGCTTCAAAAAGAAAAGAAAAAGCATTTAGGATAAATAAAAAAAAACTAAAGAAATTTTGTATTTTGATGAAGATAAAAAGGAGCAGTCTGTGAAAAAATGTGGACAAAAACAAGTAAAAATATTATAGTGGGCTTCGATCTGTCATTAAGTACCTTACATGTCCCTACACTTACTCATATAATGACGTCATCGACAAAATGACTTTTGTGAAGTGGTTGCAAAAGTTGTGCGACTCAAATCCTTTTCCATCAAAATATCTGAAAAACTTGGGCTTCTAGTTTGAACGAAAGAAACCAAGGCAGGTGGACGGGCAGAAGGACACATAAGCTCAGACCGATTCAGAAAGTCATTCTGAACCAAACTGTACTACACATCCGCACAAACTCAATATACCCTTATACTACATGTGATACACATTTGGGAGAATATTTTTCAATTCCAAATTTTGATCAATGAACTATTTTCAGAAAATTTTGAAAGTCAGGAATTTAGAAAGGATGTGTAGTTTGTCAAATGTCATTTCTACAAGATATGAACGCAAAGAATAAGCTGAAAAAATGTTGTAATCTTGTTGGGCCTTTTGTCAGTCCTTTGTTTGCTTAACAAAAAAATAACAATAAATAAAAAAAAACCGGAAAAATAAAAGCATGTAAAATTTTACAAACGAACTAATTAGTAGTAGTATCTCCGTGCAAGTAACCATAAATAATCGTTTTTGCATTCAGCTGCTTGATTACCTCCAAGACCGCTAATGACATCATAAGTAATATTATGTTGTGATGGATAGATGGATAGACGTGCCCGTCTCGCAGTTAGGATTAGCTTAGGTGCTTGCATAAACCTCATGTGGAGTCATTAGTAAATGAATTTTCTGAAAATTGTTATACTCAAAAAAAGCATTAAAGATTCGACTCAATCTCTTCGCAATCATTATTTATGTTTTCTTTTACGTTTTCGTGTTGATGCTGTAGTCGGTATTCAAATGTCGAAATGTCACATGTTTATATGTAGAGAGAAAGAGAGTGTTAGAGTTCCAATTAAAATTCAATTTGCCGTAATTTGGCAACTCTGCTCGGCCGGTTGAGTCGAATTTGTACAATTCTCTCGTATTTGTATTTGCATAGAATTTTTGTTGTTGTTGCTGTTTTTAGTTTGTTTATTTGGCAATTTATAGTGAATGGCTGATGGTCATCTTTATTTCTTGTTTTGTTACGTTTTTGTGCGCTGTGCATGCATGAAAAATGACTAAACATAAACAAAAGTGAAGCAAGCAATCGCACACTACATTTACACACACACAAACTGGGCAGTATGTAATATGAATATGTATGTTATTGAAGGAGTAGTAGTAGTGTGAATATGTGAGTAACAAAATCTAAAAATGGAATTATGTGAGTAATAAGAATCTAAAAACGGAATTATGTGAGAGAAAGAATCAAAAAAAGTTTGTGGACTTTTATTTGTAAGATGTTATGTGCAGATAGTGCACGTTACTACAAATAGAAGAAAATGGATAAAAAAATAAATAAATAACATAAATGGAAATCGTAAAAAAGAGAGTGAATAAAATACTAAAATTAAAATTGGTAAAGTCTAAAAACTTCAAACGAAAAAAATTGAATTATTTTGAATAATAATAACAACAACAAAAAACAACATACGTATTGGCAAATTTAAAAGGTAGTTACCGTGGCCACATATGTTTTTTCATTAGAATTTTTCTCTTTGTTGTTGTTTCACTTTTAAGGCATTTATAAGTGTGGATACATATATATATATATATATATATATATATATATATGCATATAAACGATTTTATTTATGTATGCGCATAAGCCTAGGTGGTTTTGTGTAGGTGTAGCTTTATACTCACATACAACTGTTTACAGCTATAAATCATTGTATGTTTTTCTATGGATATTGCACAGCCATTGCACACAGTCGTTCTCAAACAGATGGTAAGAGTAGTTATAAAATTGTATAACAGAGAGCAGGGCAGGAGCAAGGAAAAAGAAAACCAATAAACGATAGAACAAAAATGTTATGGAAATATGGAGGGTATAAATGCCGAAGCCTAAAAATATGCAATGAAAATTTATAGTTTCACATTTTTGAAAACGATAGAATAGAATTCTTTTTATTTTCCTTCCATCACTCTGGAAAACTCATAAACACGCACGTTTACCACGAGCATAATTAATTTAAGGTATGCTTGGCGTAGAAGGGTTCGCAAATTGCGCGCCCACAGAGTAGCCTTGAGTAGCTATTAGAAATGAGTTTTAAAATTTCTGTTTTGCGGTATAGTTTTGCAATACCACTTTACCAGATTTAAAACAGCTTTTCCAATATGTACAATACATCTAAAATTAATTTAGGGCGGAAACCCTTTCTTTATAAATAACTTCCTACAACGCTTTTAACAAAAATTTATTGTTATTATGCTTGCAATAAATTGAAATAATATTGAGAATATTTCGATAGACTATACTAAACGATGATCTTCTTGAAAGATGTCTACAGCTTTACCTCTTTAAGGCATGAAAAGGCAAGATGATAACGAAAAAGTTCCTTGCATTTTTGATATAAAAACGCTTATGTATTTCCAAAAATTAGTTGTTGCTTTCATTTACTTACATTTTCTTGCAGTGCAAATTTGCCAATTTTACAATTGCTTGTAGAGTGACTAGAGTCACACACATATTCCAAAATAATTCTTCTATCGGTTATCGGAATTCCCAAAGTTTCAAAAAAGAAAGAAATAATTGAAACTTTCTGCTTATGGTCTAAGACGATTTGGACAGGGTATGAAACTGAATGAATTTTGATGAAATAGGTTATGACAATTAATGCTAACTATGCATAATAGCATAACAGCATAATAGGAAATGAGAAAGGTTGAAACACGACGAAGGGTAAACACTTTGGTCTTTAGTAATATTAAACATGTCAAATTTTATGCCAACAAAATAGTATTCACCGGAAACTTTAATTTTTTCGAACCTTTACGAGCGATAAATAATGGATTCTTAATTACATTCAAAGGGCAAACAACAACAACGTAGGTTAGGTGAAGCATTAATATTGACGATAAACGTGATGAGCCCTTGCGGTTTTTATTCACCTTTTGCGTTTTCACGTTTCACCTTTTTAGTTTTTACTCTCACCAAAGATATCGATAAAAATTTTTTTTTTTGTCATTCAAAGAGCTACAGAAAACTAAAACTAAATGTTAAATATTTTATTGAAAATCAAGAATTTAGAGCATAAAACCTCAATGGAGAATGGTATAAATAAATAAATACAGTTTTATTGATTACGTTCATAAAAGAGCTTATTTGTAAAAAAAACCAAAAATTTAAAAAAAATGTCTTTATATACCTGTGTGCATACATTTGCGGGTGTTTGGAAGTGTGCAAATGACAGGTAAGTAATGTTTCGTACACATTGATTCCCAAAGCTAGCTATCAATTGAAATGTCATACTTCGAGCGACTTACTGGAGGGAGTTGGTTAGCTTAACACGTACACACATATGGAATAGAGAGATATATAACATACATTCGTATGCTGCAAATAAGTATTACTTACCGTACTAGATGTCTGCTGTAAATCTCCATTTCATTTTGCCAACTAAAGCTTAAAATATTCTTAAAACAATTCAAACATTTGATTGTACGTAAAATTTTTGTTTACCGATGTATTCGATACAGTGCGAAAGGCGTAAAGGGGGAGATATCATTCTTTTTAAATGATTTTTGTATAGCATGCAGATGCACATAACATTGTGTATCGTTATTTTTCTCAGTTGTTTTTCTCAGTTTAACACCTAAAGTCTTTCAGAGGTAGCAGCATAAGTGTTTGGAAATATTTCATATAAATACATGCTCTCGCACGCAATTCTGTGAAATATATAGTTCACTTTATCTTGTATTGAATAAATTGAAATGTATATGAACGTAATTTTACAGCAACACTACTGGGGTCACAAGACCGCTTAACATCTATTTTACGTGAAAGGTTCATCTGCACTTTATAGGTGTAGCAATAACTTTAATATTTAATATAAAAATAATAATATTAATTTTAAATTATCTAATATATATATGTATATCACACAGCCTAATTTTCTATGCTAACATCGCCACTAAATTGAATTATTAATTCTAAACATTTTTAATGCCTTTTTAACGGCAATACTTTAGTCCTTATATCCGTCATTATGTTATGAGCCATCAAATATTCAACTGTTAGTTTCCTTACACCAAACAACTGTCTTACCATGTCATGACGTCGTTCTATAATCAAAGTCACCTGCTCAATTCGCGTCAGAGTAATCTTCCAAGTTTTCACAGGGACTATTATTAAATTGCAATTTATAATGGCTTGTCTCTTTGGAATACTTTAAAATTCCCTTTAAAGTCCCCAATGCGCTTTTTAGGATGTCTCTGGTCTTTTCATACCGGTACTGAGTACTCGAAGTCGGGGCGGCTAAGTTGAGCGGTATATTAAACGCTGCCTATTCTTCGTGGTATGGCGCATTCAGCTTCTTATTACCCATCATTTTTGATAACTTTCGACTTGAATCCATTTGTGTAGGCACAGCATTAGACTCGTCAATTTTGAATCATAGCATACCCGCTTTACGGTTTCTTGTTATCCCCAGACCTAAAATGTAGCATGCTTGATCAACATCTTTTATTTGAAGTTATCGCAAAGGGTCTTAATATATTCTTTGGTCGTCTTGTTGAGCGTAAATGTGGGTATATTGCTATATATAGGACGTTTTTCCTTGGCATCCTGTATTAAATACAAGTTTCGGCTTTACTTTGCTTAAGACCAATTTCAATACATCATCATGGAGGAGAGCAGTAATCTCATCCATTTGATCGATGACGAAGCAACACGAGAGAAACTTTTCTTCATATTCAAACGCACATTACTGAGAATAGCCTCTTGCCAGTTATCTAGAGTTGCAGCGTTCTGCTCCGCCCAAGGAATTTTGCTTTCTTGTAAAGGCCTATTTGGTGTTAATGGTGGTTTCTTCACTGCGATTAAATCAACGATATAAGGTCAAGTAAACTCTCCGGCAATTTTGCTTTTCCGCACTTTCCAATGAATGCTTCTCTTAAAATCTCAGGTTCGTCTTCATTCTTCACGTAAGTCGTATGTCCACATCTTTGTAATGGAATTCTTTTACGTCTTGACTTTCTTAGTTAACAGTACTACTTAAGGTTCTAATATAAACTTCTTTAAAATTTTAGGTTAATTTAGATGAGGCTGAGACTGTTGTTGTGCGCATTCGGTATTTTTTAAATGACTTAGTGAAGCGTCGGCTGGAGCTCTGAAAATTCTGCAGGGAAAGAAGATCAGAGATCGGAGCTGCAACAACTTAGTGTTTTTGTGATTCTAAAAGTGACACATTTATTGTGCTAAAAATAGGATAAAATTTTTAAAATAAGGATAAGATTTTAGAAATAAAAAGCGTTTTGCCCTTAAAGTTCCTACATGTGCATTACATCGTATATCCAGATTTTTAAACTAATAATTTAGGAGCGGCTAAAGAAAAACTTCCGGGAATGTTACTTTCAGGAGTCCAGGCCGTAGATACGGTCGACTCTCATAGAGAATGCTGGATTCTAGCATCTCGGGCATAACGTTGGCAACAAAAAACTCCAGTACAATCGATTCTACTAGGTCGCGGTGGATACTAAGAACGATCCATTCTGATTGGTAATTGTGGAGTCCGACATTGTCGATTCTAATAGGTAGCTGTTGACTCTAAATTGTAACGGTAAATACCTATAGGATCTTTTCTGATACGTAATGGCGGATTGTAAAAGGGTCTTCTTGAAGCCCTTGTCATAGTTTAGCCAGCAGCCACGTTAAAGCGGCAGTGAACCGAAGTGATGTTATGTGTAGCATCACCCAACGCAGATTCCCCATTCAGTCTGCGAATACTTCAACATAAGTACATGAAAGTGACCACAAAAGTCCTCCTCCACTGCCAAAGTGGCGGCCTTGAACTTTCTTTTTATAATATTTATTTCTAGAATAATTGTCTAGTATTAACCCAGCATATGCTGTTGTCAGTGGGCAGCTGGATTTGGAAAATTAACGGATTATCTCCGAAAAATTATTTAAAACTTTCAAAGGACTTTGAAATGAAAATACTTTGAAAAGTGCAATAATCGTAACAATTAAAGTAGAAATCTTGTAAACACCTCTTAAAAAAATATTTATTCGTTTTTTTCCGAAAGCTTACGTTATAAGTTACGAGAGTTTACAATAGCAACAAACACGCTATATGTAAATCTTTAGGCTATTTTTACGCTCTTATTTCGACAACTCAAGTTCTTTATACAAATAGTGAAGAATAAAATTACCGTTTGCAGTGAACTCAATGATTTCGAGGAAGTCTTTACATTAAATTTATATTAGCTGATTACCCCAAAGTACTCAAGAACTTTCATTGATTTGTAAAGCTTAGAAGATAGCATAGGGAAAGGTAAATAAACCTCAAGTCTACGGAAGGATAAATAAATTGTAAGATAATTTTCATCGTCGTAAAACACAGTCGTGATAGTCGCAACAATTTTTTGCACCCTAGTAGAAAACCATGTTGTACTTGGAGAAAAGGACAAGGACAGCAAAGTGGCCGGTGTACGCCTGAGAGTAGGTCAAATAAAATCCAATCCAACCTAATACTTCTTTATCGTCATTGTTTGCGCTATTCGTTTCTAACACGAAGAGCCATTTTCAAGAAAAAAAATATGTGCCGATTTGGAATTGTAACTTAGAGACTGATTAACATGCTCCAGGTGCACAGCTTTAGAAAAACTTTTTGACGGTTTAAAGAGATTGTTATTCCTTTTCCTAACAATTTCTAACATCCTTTTAACCTAGAGACTATGTAAAGTAGATCCTTTTAAACAGACCACAACAAGTTTGACAATTTTATACTTTAATTCAGGAAAAGTGTTCATTTATTAAGTAGAGGGCTGATGTTGTAAGTGATGAAAACATACAATTATAATAGTATCGGTCCTACAGATCTATTGAATTGAATTTTTCAGTTTTCTTGTTTCTCCTATATTTTTTTTATTTAATTTCCTTTATTGCATTGATTATAATCAAAAGCATATGTCATAAGCCTACCAAGCTCTTTTTTTCCTTGTATATATATATATTGAGGTGCACGCGTATATCATATGAAAGAGTAAAGAGATATATGAGAGAATTGAATTGAGTAAGCTTAAGAAAATTGACGCTTGCATACATATCCTCATGTATAAATAAAATATATACATATAAAATACGCCGCTGCTGTAAATAAATTGATGAATTTCATTGATAAATTTATTTATAAAAGGAAATTACCTTTTATTTATCACTGACATCAGTGAATGTGGAAAATCGACTGAAGTGCAGTACGTCATCAATACATAAAATAATGCAATGTATATATATATATATATATATATATATATAGTCGACTATGAATATAAACTGATTGCTAATGTGTAAATATATAAACAAACAAATATATTGATAAAAGTTATATATGCGAAAAGAAGAGGGAGAAAATTAATTTTTGTTTTGTTAACATTTCATAAGAATTCTGCTTCACAGTACGTACAGTAGTTTTCACTTAACCGTTTTGGCGTGCGTTTTAGTCAAACCAACCTCATTGATTTAAGTCATTCCATAAGAAGTTTTCTGTCATTCCGACCTGAAGGATCTATTGCGGTCGCCCACGCTTATAGCTCTCTAGTTTTAGGACATCTGTGAATCTGCACGAATCGGTATTAGAGATACTCTGGTATTTCTCGTGATATCTGATTCATGTAGAGTTCGCTCCTTCTTCGTTTCAGTAGTTTACAGTTGTGGTTGACGATTTTATAAATGTTTTCAATTAACCTTACCCCGCAATTTGTTTTTTTTGCGCCGATTGCGATATTAGTCTATTAATATGGCTTTTTTATACGCCGAAGAAAGGTCCCAGACTCATCACGGTCCCAGTTAGACGGTTCGTTTATGTGCAGTGGTATGAATCGTACAGTTAAACGAATTATCTTGTTGTACGAGTTACGCTGTTTAGAAATTACGCAGTTATGCGAATTAGGAGTTTAATCAATTTGCGCAGTCAGACGAATTCCGCAGTTAAACAAAGTACGGAGCTGGACGAGTTACGCACTTATACGAATTACGCAGTTAGACAAATGACGTAGTTAGACGAATTAATTAATTGCAAAAGTTTGAAAACTTTAAAAAATCTACTTTATAAATGAATTTTATTTATTGGCTTATCACATATACATATATCAACAGTAATGGAATTTACGTGGACAATCCGGTTAAAATATTTACAAGCCAACGCAATAACAAGAATGTGTGCTTTGTCACTGAACGTTATATATGCTGGATTGAGCATAAATATTACAGAGGTGAACAAATAAACCTACCAGTACAAGAATAATGATGAGTTGTAATAATAACAAGTAAGAAAATTAAATTCGGTCAGGAGCGAATATTTTATACCCATCATCGTTTACCACAAGAAAAGACAAAACAAGTAAAAGAACAAAATTCTCATGTAGGGGAGGTTGACTTGTTGTATTTTCAAAATAAAAGTTAGACATGTCCTTTGAAAAGTTTAGGGCAATTCCAAATTATTTTGCAAATATTTGGGCGAGACCTTCATTTTTGCTAACGGCAGGATGTTTACCACAAATACTGCGAAGTTACGCAAACAGACAGATAGACAGACGAACAGAGGGAAATGTTTAGGTGCATTCAAGAGTTGTAACTAGCCAAGCGCTTATGTACATTATGGCGTTTTGAAGCTTGTTTCATGCGTTCAAATTTTTGGATGTGTATTTACTATAGTTTATGGGTAATGAGTAAGCAACAAATTTTGCATTCCCTTCGAAAAACAGAGGTGTTCTCCGTTTACCTAGTGCTGTGAGCGTGCCCTTCGACGCCTTTGGCCCTTTTTAACACCAAAATGAGTGCAAGAACTTCCAATGTTTCTGCCAAATTTGAAGTCTATAGCTTCATTCTTGCGGCCAGGGGAATGTTTACAAAACACATGCTTAAATCGATTTAGAATTTGATGCTGATCAAGAATATATATACTTTGCGGAGTCTCTCTTCGCTGTGGGCATTGCAACCGTTTTGACAAAGTGAATATACCCGCAATCCTTCGGCGATAGATATAAAAACAATCGATTTAATAACTTGCAATTATTTTTTTCATATATTTATATTTTCAGAAAACCCACATATTGGTATATGTTTATATAAATATAGACGGTTGTGAATATTTATAACTGTTAGTGTTTGCAGTTGTAACCGAAAACAATAAACTACAGTTTTTTTTTTAAATGTATATAGAAAGTAATAAATTGGAAAAAAAAACAAGTTAATAAAGGTAAAAGAGTTTTGGAAAAGCATGAGAAAGATCCAACTGTGCAAGCCTATGGTCTTCATAGCTATAATTATACAAATCATTACTTTCGTTATTATTATCGTTTATGGTTAATTTTTTCGCTGATAACAAACTATTTTTAATATCTATTTATAAATTTTTCCCTTTATGATATATTATGTAAATATTTGAGTTGATAAATACAACCAATCATATACAAAAAAAAAAAGGAACATTTTCTATGCGATAATTTTTAGTTATAAATATTTAACATTAATATGAAATATTTATTTAATTATCGTATGCTGCGGGCTGTTGTTGATTATGTCTATTTATATAATGGATATTTATTCATAAACAATAAAATAATAACTGCTTTAACTATAATTTACAATTTAACTGTGTTTTATAAGGTAGTTACACACACTCTGTACTTGTTTTTTTATTCCATCGTCAACATTTTGAGAAATCTGCTCTTACGAAGACAACCATTTGATGGTTCAGTTAGGCTTGATCGTAAATTGGAAATTAAACGACGTCGATATTTGTAAAACATTTCGCCTGAGCATTTGCTTGCAACCAGACTTTTCGCGACGAAAATTTTTAACAAATTTGCTAAAAGAGTGCCGATGAAAAGTGTACTGAAAATTTGGGGCTTACTTTGTCCAGTAAATCTGTGGATCTTATGCAGCGCCCATGAACGTCATCCAATACTTAGTTTGTATGGTCTGGTCTCCCGTGTATGATTATATTCGTTAATTCAACTGAGTAGACCATCATCATTATTCAGGTGTTGTAGTATGTAGATTGTTGTAGTTCATTCTACTCAGATGAATTTATAAGAAACTAATTCAACTGAGTTGATAGTGAACCTTTTATATAAAGTTCTCAAATATAGTTACATTTGTGCGAAACTAATTCAGCTGAGTTTGTAGTTATTCAGCAAACTAAGTTTATCACATGTAGTTACATTTGTGCGAAACTAAATGATCTGAGCTGATACGTTTTAAAAAATATAATTTTTTATTCAATTAATATTTTTGCAAATTTTATGCAATGGCCTCCGTTCTCTGAATTACATGTATGCTACTAAATTGATACTTCAGGGAATGAGTTTGTATATATCTTATAAGAGTGCTCGAGTTTGGTCACAATTGTAAGCACTTCATTTCTTCTTCTACGAACTGAATACTAAGCTTTTTATCACCCTCCGATTGAAATACTTTCTTACTAAGATTTTTCATCCACATGTTGAAAACGGAGCTAGCAACACGTTTCTGATTACCTGCAAGAGATCCTACAAATTTGAGTCCGTTTATCCTATCTTTATCAAACGTTTTGCTATGTCGTTTGCTTTTACGTTACGGCTTTATTTTCGAATACTCCTTTTTGCTGCACAAATGTTTTCAATGAATCTTGTAGTATGTTGTAACTCCGCTGATCTGTTGCTAAGAGTTTCTCGCCATCTTTTTGATGCTTTCTAGCACCAAAGTTGTGCTAGCTAAACCTGCGGTAATAATAAAAAAATATAAACAAAGATTACGATGTTAAAATTTTCTAGGAAGATGTCGAAATGGTGGTAAAAATTTTTTATGCCACTTGTCTTTTCGACCATTTATTCATTTAACAGAATTCTTAATGTGCTTTTCCACCATTTATTGAAAGCAACTCTGTTCTCTCTCTCTTTGCTCACAACACATGGCGCTTTTTTGTTGTTGTTTTTGCTAAATTTATTTGTGGTTTTTTTTTTAAATCTTTTCTAACATTATTGTGATTTTTTGTACCTTTTTATCTTTTTAAGATTAAAGTAAATGATTTTGTCTCAGGTAGTTTACTTTATCAATAGCTACATTCGCGACAAACTAATCCAGCTGGGTTGACAATTAACTTCGTTGAGCTGACAAGTCAGATTGTTGTATGACTTTATTGTAAACTTGCATATGTTAAAAAGTAACTCCGCTGAGTGCTAAGTTATACAAGTAGATTATTGAATGAATTCATCCTGTAAGAAACTAGTTAAGCCCAGTGCTTATTCAGCAAAATTTTTACATGATGCATCATGTTGTGCAACTATACTTGTTCGAAACTGATTAGCTAGCTTTTTGTGGGATTTTATCGACTATAGCTATATTCGTCGCAAACAAATTTAGCTGACCGGGGCGTTAATCAGCCAAGTTATTGCCAAGTTGTTACTTAGTCAGTAAGCTTTTTACATGAATTCACGCAACAGTTAATATAGTTGAGTTGTCAACTGCTCAGTTAACTTGTTATGTGAATTTACTAAATATAGCTCTATATGTGCTGGCCGTTGACTCAACTGAGCTGATAACTAACTTGTTATATGAATTCGTTCTATACACATTAGAGGCTAATTCAGCTGAGCTTTTAACTATCCAGCTAACTTGTTACATGAACTTACTTGATAAGATGAGAAGACGATAATTTACTAAGTTTGCTGAATCTTCGTATTATTTTTAATAAGACGGTGTGTAGCGCCAATTCAGCTAGCTGAATGTCTGCTTCAAGAATCTAAATATTTTGCTAAGTTTTTATTAAAGTGCTAATGCAAAATATTTAGAATACATACTATGCATTTGAGCTAAAGTTGCTTATTCAGCCGGCTGAATTAGTGCAGCCATGTTTTAAAAAGTTAAGAAGAATTTTATATTTCATCTCACTTTTTTAATCTTCTTAGATGTATAGAATTTTAGCATAATATTTCAAAAAGCAGTTACGGTGAACCATTTGATATTTAGTTACGACACAACTTGAGATTGCAAGTATGGAACATCTACAAAGCTGCAATCATAATAACACTTGACTATATGTATGCCTGCATGTGCACTTACGTATAAGTATAAATAAATATTACGCAGACATAGCCGTGCAAATAAGTAGAAAAGTATGTAAGAATACAATCCAAATTTAAAGTGCCTGAAATGATTACCAAAAAACTAGTAAACATGTGTTTTTAGGAGCAAGAAACAGCAAATCAAGGTAAAGGCAATAGCATAACCCCAAGGTAAAGCTAAAAGCTAAGAAGATATACATATGCAACTGATGCTATTTAACTAAAAGATTCCCTTAAGAAGGTAAAAAGCAAACAAACAGGCAAGCAAGCAAGCAAACAAGGTTCTCAGCAAGCTGCACATAAATGTATAGAAAACGAAATGTTTTTCTTTTAATGTCAATTATGTACGTATGTAAAGGAAGCATGAAAAGAGGGAAAAGTAACAAAATGTGGAAGAAATATAACCAAATGGAAAAAGAACATTAAAGCCATGAATGTACATTACATATACATATGTGCATACATATGCCCATTTATATGTTACATTCGCATTCACATATCTCTGCTCCCACTGTACGTACCAGCATACAGCAATTGCATGGTAGTAGCAAGTAACGATATTTGAAACATTATTCAAAGACTTGAAGCGAACATAGATTCGTAAGCAGCAGCTGTGCTATATACACTCATGATGAGTGCTCGTATTACACGTGTGAGCACATTTACCAGCTCCAAGCGCTGTACCATCCATAGCCAAGCAGCATACATCCAAGCAACGGTGCAAACTAAGAACGCGCGCCCGCTCATAGAAGACAAGGCTAACAATTTTTGTAAATTTGTATTTTATTTCTCTTTCTCCCTCCTCTCTTCTTTTTCATAAATAAAGTAAAGCATCGTTTTGTTTTTAAGTGGCCATTAAAAATGAAAAGCGAAAAAAAATGAGAAAGGAAGGGAAAAACAACAACAACTAAAACTTTTAAACAATTTTCACGGCTTTAATTGTTCCGATATTTGCGAAAACGTGCTGCTCAAAATTACTCGCTTTGTAACATAGAGAAACCATGCATGATAAGCAATGAATTTTTAATAGGTACTCATTGCACGGTGTTGCCGACTGCTGGTGGAAGTCGGAAGACAGCAGCAATAGCAAACTTATTTAAATTGCCTTAATTAAGTGGTTTTGCATGGAAAATGTGCGACAAATTTCCCTAAAGATTATATACAAAAACAATAACAATGTCACTAAATTTACTAAACATATCGGTACATATACATGTAAACTTGTTTAAGCAAATGCCCCAGCATATGCCATATGTTTGGTAATGTTTTTGTATAATAAAGTGTTGCGTACAATATGTGTTCATAAAAGCGACATTTTGTAACGAAATGCATTGCTGTCATCCAATGTAAGCAAATAAACACTTTATCATTAACACGAAGGTACACAAGGTATACAACATACGTTCATAAGGTTTGCCACAATTCTATAATAAAGATTTCATACATTTACGTGCAAATATGCTTAAAAGCAATAACAGCACGTGGGTAACAAACTGTTTAGGATCATTTCAATGTATTGATTGTAATGTAAATATGAATATGTGTGCAAGTATGTTACTCTTGGAATTGAAAAGGTGAAGATTGAGCAAAGGGCATAAAGAGTGCTTGTGTTTTTGCTGAACGGGTGATTGCAGTAAAGGTAACGATGCCTAATTCACGCAAGCAACTATATACATACATGCGTATATGCTTACCTGTACGCAAAGGAACAAATTTTATGACTCCCTGTACGACTATTAATATCTATTGTGGAACTTACGCCTACTTATGCATAAGATGTGCAAGCCTTGGAACTTTACATACGCATATATAAGTGCAATTGTCTGAGATTTGCTTCTGTCAACAATTATTGTGCATACTTTAGTCCTAACGCAAACGCTTTTAATTACTTTAGCAAATCTTCAGAATGTTTATTTGAAATTATTATGAATATGCAGTTATAGTTAAGGTAAATTTTTATCGTTTGTTTGAATAGTTCAGTGATATATTTTTGGTAATTCTTTAAGTTTGTTAAGAAACGACATTTTCAAAGTAAGGTCTTATGTGAGCAGTGGTCGAAAAAGTGCTCCGATTCGAACTATTTTCAAAACCGTACGTTTTTGGGCCAAGGCACATCGGTGTACCAAACTTCATCAAAATATCTCAAAAATTGCGTATTGCAGTTTGAGCACAAAATTACAAAGCAGTCAGATAGGCAGACGGACAGACGGATAGACGGACAGACGGACAGATATATTTATATCGATGTGAGCAATGATTCCGAGTCGATCGGTGTAACAATGGGTGGATATATTGCAGGTACATAGCATTCGTTCACTATTTGTACATGACACTTAGTAGCAATAACTTAGTTTTTTGTTTTTCTGACTGTATTTAAAGGCTTAGTTTGCTTTATAGGTACTTGCTTCCCAACAGTTCTTAACTTTAATACTTATTTGTTTTTTTTTTTACTTCAAGATAAGCCATAAGTTAGCAAAGACATATATAGGCAAGACAAAGACCTTAAAATATGTAAGCTTTCTTGATGGGCTATATTCAGTGCTGTAAAAAGCGATAAATGTTTATGCTATGTTGTTACTATGTTACTTTCATCATAAAATGTTAAAAATTAAATCTTTTCTCCACAGGCCTTACTTTATGAGAAGGCTTGTATGAAGCTGGATCCAAAAAGCAGACATATAACGATCAAATAGGGTCCATTTAGTTCCTGTGTCAATCCACTATTATTGATAAACCGTCATCATTAAACAGTAAACATTATATTTTTGTCATATAAGGGTTGATAACTCATGAGAATCCTTATGTGCGGTTGTGTTTAAAGATTAGACCTACTTGATCCATATTACTATTATGAACTTACTTTTATATATAAACACTCATTTTCTATTAGAGGCCTCCTATGGGTTGAGATCGAAAACACAGACCTACATGATCCAAATTCGGTGAGCAAAATTTCTAAGTAAAGTATTGTTTGAAAAAATTTTCTTCATATAATATCAATTATAAAACCTTTTTGCTTTACAAGATTTACTTTTTTACGAATGGTTACAAGGGAGAACGTCAAAAAATTGCCCAGGCTATGTAAGTTCACAATAATTCAGAATGCCGAAGGTTTATTACACACCGATTTTGTCGAGGAATTTTGAATGATCTAAATTTTTAAGTAGTTAAAGAAATGGTTCGATTGAATCCACTTTTCACAGATTTCATCCTTGGGATAAAAAACTTCAGTATGCAAAGTTTGATCCAAATATCTCAAAAATTGCGGCCTTTAAGTTGAATACAGGATAGACTGTTATCAGGCGAATAGACGGACATGCTTATATGGATTAAGTTCGTCTATGTGTTACATGATTAAATTAGAGCAAATTTAATGTACACTGCATCGAATGTTGACCTGGGTATAAAAACTCGGAAAGAATGAAATTTTGATAATCGGTAATATTGATGACGCGTCATTATTATACGAAAGGAAAGGATCACTTGCGGAATATACATGTAAATTTTTATCGCTGTGTTGATTGATGTTTTAAAGCAACGTGGAAAAAATGGGACGTGCGGGTTTATTTTCTTCTCTTTCTGCGATTTCATTCTATCCAAATTATCTACATTCATTTCATGTGTCAAACTGCAATTTTTGCCTGAAATTAAAGTTCTAAAAATTACTTTTTTTTGTTGGCATATAAAGGCCTACATTTCACGGCAATGTTTACATAGGAAGAGGAATTCGTGGCTCCTTTTGGTATATTACTTTCGATTTCAAATTATCGGCTATTTTCCCCTACGAAATTTTATAAATAGACGTGTTTGCAATAGAAAGGTTTACTTCTTGTAGAAGCGGTTATAAGGAAAGGGGCTTCAAAAATTGTTCATAAAGCACTACCTTAGGGATTGTTGACAATATGATTTTTTCAATAGGATTAACACTAAGAATTATGTAACATATCGATCAATATATCCCGTCAGTGATAGATAGGTATCATCTCGAATAAAAATGCCCAATCGGCAAAGGATGCTTATGAATATTATATATAAACTATGAAAATGAATTATCCTAAGTAGCTTGTCAACATGTCTGAATGATTTCTGTATATTTAGTATAAAGGTTGCGTATATTTAAGAGAAAAAGGAGAAAAATAATATGTTTTCTTGAGCAGAAAAGTATGGGAAGAATAGATATAAACTGAGTGTCATATGCAGAGCTCACATTAACCCCAAGAATTACCGTAAACACTACGTTACATTTTTACTCGATTGTAATTATGTGTCTCAGAGTACATACAGTACGGGCTAGTAAAAATACTTCTACTAAAGCATTATTTCCATCGGTAATAAACATTTTTTCGATTATATATTTGAGGCGTATCTTATTGATTGGATCAGTAATTATTTCATTAAATATATGGCTCAGCAGTTTTTTTAATGTGTATATATGGTTTTAATAAAATTTCGTTTAGTTAATATTTTACATTATCTCAAATAAATTTTATTTTATTTAAAATTTATTATAAATAAAAAAATGCTTTCCTTATAACAAACCTTCATTTCCAAAGTGGTGTAAGAGCATTCATGATGTATTCAAGTTAATTATTTTAATATCAACTTGTCCACGGTATTCCTTGCTTTTGTAACTAATGTGTGTATAAACTATTGAATTGAAGTGGAAACAGTAGACAATTTTTGATATACAAATAGGTAGATGTTGGATGAAATAAAATCGAAAAGGCTTGGTATTTGAAATTAAAAGTATTCTTATGTGATTAACCACAATTAGTTTATATCTAAACAAGTAATAGCACTACAGCACCATTAAATACCCTACATCAGTTTGCTTAGCACAGCTATTCATATAAAGTGTTATAGGAGAAGTGGTTAAAAGAGTGGTGCGATCTGAATCATTTTCAATAGCGTTCGTGCTTCGGCCAAATCATGTGTGTGTATCAATTTTTAGCAAATATCTATGGATTGAACGCAAGAAAACAAGACGAAGAGACGGACAGATAAGCTTAGGACGATGCAGAAAGCGATTCTCATTCAATCGGTGTTATAAAAGATAGGTCTTTGTCAGGCCATTCTGAGTGTTGCATGCATCCAGATAAGCTAAGCACGCCCTTGTTCCCCAAGGTATGCAACGTATAAAAATATATTTTTTAAATAAAATCTTTATGTGCTTAAAATGTAACTTAAAAATCAAAAAATAACTCCATTTTAAAAATAACTAGACTTGGATAATTTTTAAAATGAATGACTTATATAACTCACCAAGCGTATACACTTGAATGCCGCTTATATCTGTTTATGGAGAATAGTATAATCGATCAAAAGCAAACCATGCAAACAGATGCCAACCTTTATGTTTAATAATCACTTAAAAATATGAAAAGCAAATACAAATATAACTATACACATTATATACCCACTGCTCTATTGCTCTACAAAAGCCTTTAATAATAAAAGAAAATAACAAAAAAAAGAAAGGAGAATAAAAGCACAACAATAACATCCGGGTATGGCTGATGTGGACGTACTAGTGGTTCGTTATATAATAGAATAACAATTATATGTGTTTTTTTTATTGTTGTTGTTATAATAGCACAGCATGCTCGCTTTCTGTGCATTAAACAATGTATTCATTCTTGGCTACCATTGTCGGGTCATCGTAGAGCTGTTAACTGATTTCAATGGTCAAAGCTGACTTGCGTGCCGAAAGCTTTCACCTGTCGATTATTCATAATCCACTGAGCAAATTTTCACTCTTTTTCGCATCAATTAGTTTTTACTTTGCTTCTTCATTAAGTAGAGTAGCAAACACGGATATGTGGGCATACGACATTCTTTTATATTTACCGTTGAACTATGATAGAGCATTGTATAATTTTTTAATGCGTTTTATAACTCGGAGAAGTGCGCATTAGAGGCTCAGAAGTACAATAATATACTTTTGATCAGGGCTAGAGATTCCTTCGTTCATATCCTTGTAGATTGTAAAACTGAGATAAGAAACCTGAAACATAACACACGTAATGTAAGTTGGCGGCCGTTGCTCATGGGGAGAAGATAGGGCAAACCGTACTGTAACTGTAGTATAACAGCTATTAATCTAAATTTTTAATTAAATATTTACGAGGGCTTTTCAGATTTTTTTTGCGCGAAGTTTGCGTTACCATCTCGCAAATATTTCCGCGATATATCAGCAGGTCTAAGTCAATACGAGATATTGGTTTAATGCCAGAACTATGGAACTACTTCGAACTTGCAAAAAATGCTCATAAATTATATAGGGGTTCAACGAAATTTTTGATAACTTAAACGAGATAAGAAAGGACCATTAAAAGCGTGAATATTCTTCTGTCCATTTTGCTTTTCGAAATATATATGAACTATGCACTATCTATTGTTATTCTGTCAAGGGACGAGTGAGACGTCCCATCACATTCTATGTGAATGTGAAGTCATATGCGCAATTAGACAGCAAATGTGTAGTCAGCACTTTATAACGCCATTTGCGGTATGGTGCTCCAAAGCAAAGAAGGTGGTGGGCTTCATAAAAACAAATAAAAAAAAAAATAAAAAAAAGGTATATTAAGCTCAGAAACCTGTTTCGCTTAAGCTACTCGAGGCTTTACGAATTCAATTAACAATATGGGGAATTGTGATTTATACTGAAAATTGGGAAATTTTTTTCAACACATAAAACTTTTTCAAAATAAGCCGTATATGGGGAGTGGCCATAGAAATGAGTCGTTCCTTGTGCTAAAACGCGTGAGCGTACTCGTCCCGTCTCGCCAAAAAATCTTAATATATGCAACCTGTAGCTTATATACAAGAATACGTGGGCAGGATATCATAAGGACAGAAATTGTTACGTACAAGATGAACATAAGTATACAAAACGGATAGATAGGCTTAGATCCATTCAGAAAGTGATATAATAAAAAGTGGGTCTATCTTAAGTCCTTCTGCGTTTTATATACACTCACATACGTGCTGCACAAAAAGTGGTGTGGAGTATAAAAAAGGCAACATTTTACTTACAGGTCTGTAACAACGTTATAACGAAATAACGTTAAATAAAAGAAAATGCCGGACTTCAAGTAAAATTAGTAAAAGTTCGATAAGATTTGCCAAAGCCTTCCCAACTAAGTCAGCAATGTATTATTATTTTGAAATTTAAATTAATGAAGACATGTATTCATAGACTTATTTCTATTACAAAATCATACGAGATTACATTTAATTTTATGTCTGTCTTTACGATGCTTGCAAACTAGACAATCACAGAAGTAAATGTGTTTATAATTCTTAGATTATTATTGGTTGTTAATACAAAGAAAGTATTTCGCTTAAACAAAGTTTTGAAAGGTTATACAAACAAGAAAACGTATACGTTTTCTTCTTTAAATTCTTAAATAAGAAATGACTCTTCAATTTTTAAAAAGAATTTTCCTACAAAAGCTTTTTGGCCTCTGTTCGTTTGCAAGGTCATGTTAACAACGTTATTTAACTTGAAATTATGGGACATTTAAAATGTAATCAGAACAAATTTCACTTTAGATGTGTGTACATATGTAAATTGAAAAGAAAAACTCCTACACACAGAAGCATATACCGAAAAAGCGTACGCGTACATCCGCTCAAACTCCAAGCAGTGTGTGTATGCATAAACCTTGTGAGCACATTATGTGTGCTTTTCTTTTGATAAAATAAAACGCAAGAAAAATACGAAAGAAGAAAAAAGAAGAAAATTCAACTGCTTATGAAAATGTCATTTAACATGCATATGCACGCCCACAAACGCACGTATATCCACATACAATTACAAAATTCTCACTGTCTTGATTTATTTTTCATTAATGTACACATTCTCGTTTATGTTTACATTTTGCCTTTTTAATGCTTATCAAATATGCGCTAAAAAAATAAATATGTTTGAAAGAAAGAAAAAAAAACAGAAAAGGAAAAATTTGGAGAAAGAAAGTGTTTTCTTTTTTACTTAACTTTTTTCCTTATTTCTACCAAAAATCTTCTCAAATAGTGACTGCATGTGCGCAAGTATGCGAGATTACCATATAACAGATTCGTCTGAAATTGGGTAGGACTTCCTTCTTGTCTGCTCCTATTATTGATTGATATCAGAAGTTCATAGCAAGCATTAGAAAAATTTATAGGCTATTTTCAAATAGTTTGTATTAGGTTCTAAACATTTCGAAATTCCTGACGAACTTAAAAAATTCGAATCTCAGTCGAAAATGGGCCCTTTCGACTGAGATTTCCATTTTTTCTTTTAACTAATTTCTCAGAATAATAGCGTCCGTCATATTTGCTAGATTTTTAGCGATATTTTCAGAGAATTGTTGCTCCATAGTATCCCTTCAAAAATATATATATTTGTGAGAACTACTCCTGGACTGCATTTCGATCTTCGGACATTCGGATACATTCTTTATATATCTTAAGGCTCGAAATTTCACTCGATCAGCACATTAAAAAGGATTTTTCATTTTTGCACCCTACACTACTTGTGGAAAGGGTGTGCGAAGTAAGTGCGGATGTACGTAACATTTAGAAGGACTTGAGATAAAGACACCTTTGCTATACCAATCGCTTCGCCATCTGCTCGTGTATATGTTTGATGTCCGCCTCGCATTTTGATGCATTACGCATATGGTTGTCCCATATAAGTGTAACACGGTGACTGTCAGAAACAAGGGAGGAAAGAAAAAGAGGTAGGTTGGTAATGGCGGTAGCCTAGAGGGTGTCTTGCCAACCGATAAGTGTCATGCGTTTACCGACTACGCACTTACTACAACTACAACCAACTATATTCAAACCGCACTGACATTTGAACCAGCGAACATCAACTAGGCGGGGGTGTGAAATTTACGTTTTTAGTGTAATTTAGAAATCGCTTCGCGCTAACGGGCCTTCAAGAAATATTCGATAATAAATCGCAATTAATGTTTTAATTCGTGCGCGCTCGTAGCTACGATTTAGTAAGCACTCCTGCACGTACTGAGATTTGTACCCGGGAACACACTGACCTGATAGTCGCGATTCTTGCCTGCTACTATTCATGCGGAAAGTGGATAAGCTTTTTATGAGAACAAGCTTTAATTTCTATAATTTTGTGATGGAAATTAGTGAAATTAGGGAAAATTGGTTATTCAAATTTATTATAGCAACGCTTGAATCACGCATGTCCTTGAGACTCCTTGTTCGTTGCCAAAATAGTTAACTTTATTAAAGTTGGGTTATATAGCTTTGGGCGTTGGGTTCGCTGCCATATAAAGGGTTTCATTAATAGGAAGTCTTTACAAAAGATGTAAATTTTTATGATGACAGTGGTTAAAGAAATACATAATGCTAAACAGCAAGGGTAGGATATGTAAATATTGGGCTCGCTCGTTTATCGCATTTTAAGTTATCCGTGAATCAAATCGGCACGAAATAGGCGTATTAGTTTAGTTTAGTGAATTTGGACTACAAGGGTGTATTTTTTTTGCACATCTTCCTATGGCAATAGGTTACAATTGCTAATTTTTGACAGACTAAGAATTGTCTTAGAGGAAGTGGTGTGGATACGCCTATGTTAGGCTTTGTTCGTCCACAATATTTTAACTTATTTAATGAAAATGAAGGCATTTTCAATGCCGCACTTAAGTGTCATCACAAACCCTGGGCCATACTTCAAAGTATTTGCAAGTAAGTCTTCTTTTTTTACGGCTGGGTTTCTTTGAATAGTATCGATGACGCTATCACCTCTTTAAAATCTATCTGGCTTGACATTTTCAAGATAATTGTCAATATTTTTATTTATTACAATTATTGATAAGAACTTCTAGTTATCAACAGTAAAATGACGACCATAGGAAAAAAAAAAGTGATAGACTTTCCAATGTAAAATATTTGTTATACCTTACATTACTGGTGGTGCAAGGGTATGTTATGTTTGTGCAGATGTAGGCAACAGCCCGAAGGATTTAATATAGATCGGACCTTGATTACACCGAACGATTCAGAATGACTTTCCAAATCGAATTGAACGTGTTTTCTCTGTCTTTCCGTTTCTTTATCGCCCTACAGGCCGCAATTTTTGAGATATTTTGATGAAATCTGGCACACCTTTGCGATTTGTTCCAAGGACGAGTACAGTTAAAGATGTTTCAGATAGGACCTCTTTTTCGACCACTTCCATATAACGCCTTTTTTTGAGAAGTCGCTGTGTGAATACCTGCATTGAGCAAAATGCTGTAGGATATTTAAGGGTGGGCCGTGTCCCACTATAATGTTTTTACCTTTTTTTACTAAAATAATATTAAAGTGCTAGTAAAACAATATTAAAAAGTTTTCATATATGTTTAGAAAGTTTCTATGTATGTTTCCTTATACTTCCGGATATAAAAAAATAACAATAGGGTATAAATAAGAAGTGTTTTTATATTTATTTTTTTTTATTATTTTTTTTTGTCAAATTTTGACTACACTTGATTACAAGTTTGTTTGCTTGCATATGTAGTATTCATATATTTATATATATATGTGTGCCGGTGTATATGGTCTCTGTATGAAAATAAATGTAAATACATTTACACGAAAGTAACTGAATCAAAAAACCACTTGCTTGCACAATCACCACGTATGTGCTCTTATGTGAACCAAAGCTTCTACGTGTGTGTGCGTGTATGTGCAGATTTATAAGTAAAGAAAAAAAAACAGAACAAAACGGAAGCCTTTTCCAATTCAGTTTACCATGCAAAGTCATTGTTAAAGTTAAATTTGTAGTGGTGCATGTGTGAATTGACCCTAAAAATCATTCATTCTTCATTAAAATAAAAAATAAACGGAATTGTAACCATTCCTTTTACCTATGCCATACTTATAGCCTTTCTTAATATAGATATGCAACTACGTGTATCTTTACGCATATGTACTATATATTAAATGTAATGCTGGTGAATATTACAAATGTTGGCTTTTGTTTTATGCTTAAATTGTGTATGTAAAACATGATAGAGTTGTCTTGTTATTGTGTTAATATTTTACATATAGAAAAAAGAAATTAAAAATTTATGTGGTTTTACTTTGACTTGGCAACATTTTCACTTACAAATTTTTACTTACATGCAAATTTCGACAAATCATTTATTTATGTTTAGTTTTATAATAAAATATTTTATTTCAAAAACAAAAGTTTATCAAACATGAATTTTTTCATTTTATTTTTAATTGGGAGTTTGCGTTAGTTAACTTTCGGTATATGTCCGTTTGTAAAAAGAAAACAAATTAAATACGTTACCCTTCTTCGTTTTGTTCGTATTCATCTACATACAGAGGTATATTGGTGCACTGGCAGGTTTTGGCCCAAGGACGAACGCCATTGAAAATGATTTGGATCGGATCACTGTTTTGACTAATTTGCAGATAACTTACTTTCGCAAGTTATTATATGAATAATTGTATTAAGTGAAGCGATGCGGAATATTTAATGGTGGGCCTTGTCTCACTATAGGGGTTCTACTTGTTTTTGACATAGAGTAATTTGTAGGAACGTTATGAAAATCGTGCATTTGATTAAATATGCCTGCGCGAAGATACCTTAGTTTGTAGGAATATAAATTTCTTAAAGTGTCGTAGATTCGTGACGGTGTCAGGACAACAAACCCTTATGCAGCCCACGATTAGCAGAATTTTCAACAGGTAAAAGGATTAACAAAAATGTCAGGATTATATTTGATATTGGTGACTTGTTTTTTTACTGAAAGCAGAACAAAAGTTGAGTCGCGGGAGAAGAGAGAAGTCAAACAGAAGTATTGAAGCTTTGTTAAACTTAAGTTCCATTAAATAAATTTATTCGTATAATGATTTTCAAAATGATACCTTATATGGAAAGTGATCAAAAATTTACTCCAATCGAACAATTTTCATTACTTTTCATCTTAGAGCCAAAACACGTCAGTGTACCAAATTTTATCGACATACCTCAATAATAACGGCTTGTATATTGAACACAAGGAAGCTAGACTGATAGGCATGTTTAAGTTGAATAAGAAAACGAATCTGAATCATCCAGTGTAATAAAAAGGGGTTTCAATTCCTTCTGGGTCTTGCTAAAACCCTCACAGCCTTAATAACCCCTTGCACCGCCCTTTTAGTGGTGAAGGGTATATTATTATTATTATTTTTATAATTAACTTAGCCAGAGAAAGAAATTCAAATTCTGCAGCTAAAACCCTAAAGCACTGGTATCTGAGGGTATCGGCTTTTGTGAAAAACTCTACCGCTCTTCACATTTGAATCAACGATAATTGAGCTCTTTGTAGAGATCCTTTGCCTACTTCACTACTCAGGCGAGGGTACAAAATAACATAGAAATATTTTATTAGCAATTCTTTAATTACAATAAATTGCAGACCTATAACCACCACTACCATCTTATATACTGTGCATACTGCTTTTGTAAAATGTCAATTAGTGTTTAAACATGACATAGGCAGATGTTTACATAACACATTTTCCATCAAATCACAACAAGGGTCGAGAGTGATGCAAGTGGTGGCAAGAACAAAGCTAAACTTTCTATGGTTAGTCAACGCCCTAATATCTATTGGTAAGTACCAAGAAATTTTTTACCGCAATGGGCGAGCAACTATAATAGCGTTTGTATTGATTTGTGGAGCAGCCACATCTCTTAGCTTTCTATACTTAAACACCAATACAACAATGTGCTAATGACAGCTATGGCCACTAGCTGACTATACTCTATATACTTGAAGTAGGTTTGAAGCGCGTTGTTTAATGTTGCCAAGTTATGTATGCCTACCCACAAGTCTCTCTTGAGTATAAATACATATACACACATATATATATATACGTATATATATATTGTATAATCTGTTACTATCGGTTATTTGTCTGCAACAATACAGTTACAATTATTTAAACTAATTAATTAGTGGCAAAAAATATTAAAATGAATTCACGCACACACACACAAGAGCACTCTCACGGTAATGAAATGAATGGGAATATGGACCGAAGCCAACAAACAGAATATTGGTGAAATAACTGAATAACTGATTTAACTGAACTCTCTTTAGCCAATGTCCGTTTATATAATTGTAACTGTATACTATTTGCCAGTGTAATTATGTTGACCAATTAATAAATGTGTCATAAAATAATTACGAAGAGAACAGAACCTGTACGCACACACAAATATTATCATATACTATATGTGAGGCCTTAACCAGATGCATGCATACTTTACCGTAAAAATTTTATTTTTTTTTTTAATTAAGGAGAAAATTGTGCATTTTTTAATTTATCATTACTCTGACCGAATAATGTTTAAAATTATTACGATGAAATAAAAGTAGCGGAAGGATAGCGAGAAACAGAGGGAGATAGAGAGAGAGATAGAGAGAGAGAGAAGAATAAATGAAATAGCTATAGTAAATTTTTAATTTTTTTTAATGGGAAAACTGGTGAGATTTCTCTTATTAACGTTATGTAGTCCATCTACAATCATTATGTAGGCTAGCTTGGTAAACAGCTATAATGGAATTCAATTATGATGAGTGAGCACAAAGAGTTTTAACCATAGCAACCGAATTCAGTGCCTTTAATGAACCATTTTAAAAATAAATGTTATTATAAATTTTTACTAGATCTCAAAAGACAAAACAAGGAAATAATAAATAGAGATTTCGCTGGAGAGAGAGAGAGAGAGAGAGTCAAAATTTATGGTTTGTCAAATATTCGTCAAATGATAATCATCAGATTTAACGTTAACAGCAATATTGTTATCACAGAAATAAAAAAGTGGGGAAACTATATTCGGTCCGCATCAACGTTATCGTAAAAAAGACAAAAAAAGCAAAAGAACTAAATTTGCATATTCTATAATATGGAGAGGACACGGCTAATTTCTTCTACTTTCAAAATAAAATTTTTCGTCGCACATATATGAATGGGCATTGTAGGCGTGTTTTTTGAAAAGTTTGTGTCACTTCATTTTCGCTAACGGGAGAACGCTTGCCACAGGCCACACAAATAAGCAGACGAACAGCCGGACCTGTTTAGATGCATTCACGATGCATAGACGAGGCCAATTTTTTTCCTATTTTTCCATAGAATATGCGTTCAAATTTTTGGATATTTATTTGCTACAGTTTATGAGTAATGAGCAATAAACCAATATTTTGTTCGTCTTGAAAAACCGAGATATTCTCAGTTTACGTGGTACAGTGGGTGGATCTTTCAACCAACTTGGCCCATTATCAACACCAAACTGCGTAGAAAAACTTCCAATGTTTCTGATGATGGGTGACTCTCTGCTATTCTGCTGACAGTGCCTTATTCAGATCGCTATATAAATGTTTGGGTTCCTGGGTAAAAAATTCACAGTTGAAAATTAGCTGGTGTTGGTTCCTGTTGAATAATTTTTACCTTTTTGCTAGTAATAGAAGTAAAGTATGCCGACAATGATGCTTTCGACTTTCCATATATGGAGCGAATCAAATAAAATGTTTTTCACACAAGAATTAAGGGTCCAGCTATCAAACATATAAAGACAGTGCGGCTTAAATGCGAAAAATACAATTAAATCCACTGTTGGGAAAAAACGAAATTACTTGTTCTGATATATTTTTGAGCGGCCTTGGCAATATTTATGACTTAATCGACGTATATTCCACCGAAGCAAAGACTTTGGGAAAATTATAAAAATTTAAATAACGTCCGAGTACATGCCAGTGTCTTGAACACCCTTGAACACTAGTAGTATTTATGTTTTTACTACCTTTAAGAGCGTAATTTCTGGAGACATCACTCATCTTCCGCAGAATTATAAAAACTTCAGTAGTGATAGTATACACAGGAGTTTCAAATGCCAACAGTGAAATAATGCTCGGCATAGTCTGTGTCCGTTAGTGCTATTAAGATTAACTAATGACATTTTTAAATTAGCTAACAAGAATGGTATACAAAGATACACATATTCTTATATTTGCCTGCTTCACGTGACAGGCGGGACGTGAGGGATTCGATCTAAGCTGGATGAATGAAAGTTTTTTAATTGTTGCTTTTTATTTATTCAATGATTTATTATTACCGTTCTTCAGATGTAACGAGTGAATATATTAAATTTAGTAAATTGTTTGCGACATTTTAACATATATCTCACAGCTGTCAAAAGTTTGGCTCTTCCATGTTGAACTAACTAAAAAAGGGTTTAGTCGTTTTGGATTTTTCCTCGCTGAGTAGCCTACATTAAATGACAAAAGTCACAGATACCGAATGGAAATTTACTTTGGAGGATTTCAGCTAACCTTATCACGAGTCGTCTGAATACTCGAATGGGAGAGAATCGCCACTATCGAGTCAGATTTCGCGGGTTCAAATCTCATGAGAGCTTTTGTTTTGTATAGCCACTTACGTGGCTATAGTGCATCCTCAGTCGGTAAAGATGTAACACTTGTCGGTTGGGCACGCATTCACCACCACATGTCGCCACCACCTGCACAATGCTACGCGAATAGATGACATCAGCTGAGTGATTGGTCGTCTTAAAAAAAATAAATAAAAGGACGGAAACTTAAAAAGCAGATATGAAAATTTTCAGAAATGGACTATCAAGGGCTAAGACGTAGATATAATTTTGAAGGAAAATCCTGTATTAGTTAACTTGTAGATGTACTATCTAGCTCTGTATGTATTTAATAAAGCGAAAACTGTAAGTTTTTGTGTGATCAGTTTGTATCACAGTTTTTCACTTGACGAACAAGATTCACTGCAAAGCGTAAGTAGTTCTCTTGACTTTAATGTTATTTTTATTTATTTAACATAATGTTTATCCATCACTTTTACGCCGGCATGCATGCATGCATGCATGCAAGCATGTATATAGATAATAAATAACGGAAAATTTCAAATACAAGGAAATTTACATAAACCATTCATGCAGATAGACACCTACACACACACGCACACTGACAGATGTACAAATGATGGAAATATGAGTTTAATGCTTGGAGATTTTCTTTAAATAGATTTGAACATTTAAATTACGATATAAATTAATATGAATTTCAATGCAATTAAAATAATGAGTGAAAACTTGTAGAATACTGGAAATTATTTACACACACTTCTGACATGCATATGCATACTCTTAACGGAATGCTATTGTATAGGATTTGAATGAATGAAGTATGATAAGATATTTGTAGGTATTGTCAGTTACTCAATGCGTCTTACTATGGCATGAAAAAGCAAATTCATTTACAAGCGATTTGTTGAAAATTAATAACAACAAGCACAACAACAACAACCGTAGTAATAGTAATAATAATAATAATAATAATAATAATAATAATAATAATAATAATAGCAATAATAATACAAACAAAGCATTAAAATGTTAGTAATTATTAGTATTCTGTTGTTATTCGAATGTGCTATTGAAAAGAAAAATGATATAATTAATTACGCTCTTACTCCCACGATGTTAATATATTGACTTGAAATTTTGATAACAGAATATGAACATGTTGTGTAAACCTATTTAACTATACATGTAAGTACATGTATGTGTGTAGATTTATCGCAGTAATTTTCTTCTCTTTTGTGTTTTTCAACTATAAAATTATTATCAATTTTACAAATATTTTATGTAGTTTCGAAAATATGTGTTTACGCATTAAATAAGTAATCAATCATCAGCTTGTCCCTAAAACGTGAACAATCGTTTCATGTTATACAAGTACAACATGATTGTCAAAACTTCTTCGTACATTTGACATATATACATCTGTAAAGCAGCATCGCACAATGACGGTATATTAGTTTTTTTTAAACCCTTTCAATTACACTTTATGGCAAGAAACTGTGGAGGTTAATTACATTTATCCGTCCGCTTCTTTCTCCGCTATTTGTCGTTAGAACTTTTAGAGTCGCACCAATAGAAATAAAAAGCCAATGTAGCCCTAACTGATTATCACACAAGTCAATTTGCCGAAAACCACGCCTACACCCATTACTAATAGAACTGAAATAAAAAAAGGGAAAAATTAAAAGCGACACTTCGAAAATAATTATTTTATATGTCGATAACTTAGAATTTATTGAGCAAAAATTTTACGGTCAAAAACATATCCCACATATACAACTTCGTGTCTCTATTTCTTATAAAAATAAAACTGGTTTTGGTTGCTATAGAATTATATTATATATCACATGGGCATGACGTAGGGCACTGAGTACGAAAACACATTTGCTATGAATCCCCAAACGTTTTCTAACTTTGCTTGTACTTGCACGATCTGGGTGAGCACAATGAAGTGCATCTAATATGGGTACCCGGCCATTCGGGTATCGAAGTCAATGGAACGTCAGACTATTTGCAGAACAGGGTAATAAAAAGCTTGTATCGCAATGGGAATAGAAAAGGACGGATTACAATGGCTAGCTAAAAGGTTTATAAAATCTCTTGGCATAGCATACGAGCTGCTGGAAACACGAAGGAGCGACCTACGTATGGTCACCGGCTTCTACACGGGTCATAATATCCTGATATTAATTCATGCCGATTCTGTCCAGTGATAGATGAAACTTGTCATCGTACCCTATGTGAATGCGAAGTCATATGCAAAATTAAAAACGGAATGTTTGGCGCACATGCCATAACGCCAGACACAGTATGGTTGTACGTACCAAAGATAGCAGGGTCCATAAGAATACTAAACCTAGAGGACTGCGGGCAGGGGAGAGTACAATAGATCTTTGAGGTCCGGTACGGGTTGTCTACGTAACAATACAACACCTTCCCTTTATGGTCGTTTAAGATGATGGGTGCTTAGCAATCGCCTTTGAGTTAAAATAAATTACTTGTAAATTTTTGTTTTTTGTTGTGTGTAAGTATTTTGTTGCGATCAGCTTGTTTTTGTTTTTTTGACAATAATTGCTAAATAATTTTATTCATTGCAATTATTTATAAATCATGGAAAAAAGTAAGAATTTTAGGTATTCGGAAAGCTGTTTGCTTAATGACTTAAGCAATTAGGGCATTTTTAATTTTTTTTTTTATGATTTTGATTTGATAATTACTTTTGTCCGTTTTTGTAAGAAGGTGGGCGTAAAGCTGTTTGCTTTCTATATCCATTTATTTTAATCTACTGTCGCTAAATTACACTTAAATCCAAGATAAAAGATTTCTTAATATATGCGAAAATGGCACCCAAGAAAAAACACATAAAGTTTTAGAGGTCAAAAGTTTTAATATTTAATACGGCCGATCACTCATTGAATACTCTCTATATGTGTAACATGGCGGTGATCGAAAAGAAGTGCGGAAAGAGGAGGAGGTAGAGAGTGGCCGCGGTCTCAAAATCAATACTGTGTGTACTGTCAATAATGCTATGTAAAGTAAAATACATACAAAAGATATATTGGGATCGAAAAGTAAGACCAATTTTATCTTTCTGAAATCTATTTATTATTCCAAATCTATTTTGTCGTCTTTAAAGTAATCCCCCTAAAATATTATACACTTGTGCCAACGTCTTTTCCAGGCCTCCGGAATGACCTTCAAAGCTCTCTGTGATTCAGCTGGTGTCCTTTCAGTCGAGTCAAAACGTTGTCCCCGCAGTGGTATTTTGAGTTTACCCAATAGCCAGAATAGCGACTTCTTTTGAATACTCAATCTTTAATTTTTTTGACGTGATTTTCATCGATGATGGTCGTCCGGGACGCTCTTGGTATTCAACTCGTTCTCGGCTTTGTTTGAACTGTTTATATCACTTGTAAACATTTCTTACCGACAAGGTCAGTTCGTCAAAGGCTCTCTGCAAAATTCTAAACGTTTTTGCACAAGAAATATCATTTTGCAAATAAAATGAACTGTTACTTGGGTACTGAGCAAAAGAACGTGTTGTAAAAATCCGACAAAATACTTTCCCCATCGTACAAAACCGCCGAAAGACTAATGATGTTTATTATGTCTACCGCAGCAGTACCAATTCAGAATTCGATATACTCGCGCAATTTAACTTAAATATTAATTTTTAAATACCCTGTTATATATAGACGACAAAAAATTTTTTTCATTTATGTTATTGAAGAGCAGGGTTACATTCATTATATCTATATATATAAACTCATAACCCGCATCGTATTCTTAATGCATTTTTCTGTGATAAATATCTTCTTGAACGTCATCGCTAAGCTTATAATATTTTAAATTTTATATTTAATAAAACTATTGGCAATCGTTGCCTTTAGATTGGCAGTCATAGTCCGTCACAGATACGGTTGCAGTATAGTGTGAACTGATAAAACGTTTACTCTTTAGGTATTTTATTCTGTGAAGACCAAGGTCACCAAGACCGTTTGACTATAAGAATATGAAAGAGATAAAACAATTAAAAGTTGCATGACCGCATGGTAATAAATCATGAAAGAGTTAGTGTAAAATAGATAAGGGATGTAAGTTTGCTTCAAAATAGATCGCAAATTTCGTTAAAAGGTGATAAGATTTAAATATAACCGGAAAATTACAATACTATGTTTATAATATTGTACTGTGACCACATATAATAGGGTATGTACGTCCATTTGTGAAGTGTGTCACAAATAACAAAAACGATACCAGAAGCAAAATCTAAAATAAAAAGAAAAGAAAGAAAAGATGACACCCTGCAAAGCATATAGAGTAGATCCAAGTAAAGAACAAGAGAAAATAATGTAATGCCTTTATTTCAATCATATTCACAATAATTATGCAGAACCCATCACTAAACGTTTATGTTTACATCGCTCTTAAGTAAAATTCATAGATTCAAAAGAGTAAAAATACTCTAAGAAACTCAGTAAAGAACATCAATGATTTTAGTGACGATCACTGAAGCGTTTAACCCGTTTATTCAACGTTAATAATTATTCATGTTTATAAAGATCAGCCAAGCACACAGTAATTTTTCCGTTGGGTCCATTCTCGCAAAAGGAGAAATGTTTTAAACAGTTCTAAACAGTAGTCATTCTGAGACAAATACATTTTTCATGTGTTCAAGGCGAATTCTCGAAAATGTTTCGACCTTTTTTTTTTTTTAAGACTGTTTTATAGAATTACTGCAAGACTAAAGGGCGTCCTCATCTCAAGTAAATCTCCGCGTTATTTACATTCGCATAACTTATCACAAATACTGTAGGGTATAAAGGGATATGTGGAAAGCAGATGCCCAAAAGACATGACATTAATCCGAATCTTTAAACTGTATTTTAGAGCGGCATCTTACTCTACGCTTATGCGGTAAAGACGGCTTATGCCGTATGGACTTGGTGGAAACAGCCGAGCAAGACAGTTGTCCAATCCACTGAGACTCGAAGTTTACTTTTTACTCTTCCTATACCTGCACGCTATAAGTAAACAAGCAAACGTTACGAAGCGCTACTGCCTTTCCAGCCTTACCTGGCCTGTACCTTTTACTTCTTGATGACTAAAGGATTTCTTTAAAATAGAAATAGAAATTTTCACAAAGCAGCTGATACTTATTCAAAGGAAGAACTTTTGCTTATGGCAATGATGTAAAGTTTTATAATCGCGCAAATCTAAAAGTAGGCAAAGAAATCTTTTATAAAAGATTGGATTCTAGTTAACATGCCTTTGCTGTTGTATGAGGTAACGAAGGTTTTGGTTTCCCTTCTAAACCAATGCTAACCAACGTTAACACATTTACGGTATATAGGAAAGAAGCAAAAAAAAAAAAAAAAAAAATTAAAAGAAGCAAATCTAATAATGGCTACATAAACATATTTTTCTGTGTCAGGCCATATGTTATGACCAGTTAGTGTATACACACAAACGCACACATATACGCGCACGAAAGCAAACGCAATTACGCACATTACGAAAAAAGATAAAAGTAAATATATAGATAAAAATTTTTTCTGTTTATTTTTTTTTGTTTTTTTTTCTCTTGTTCCAACAGTCATAACTAGGCTGGGTTTACAGTTCTTATGTAAACAGGCATGTAAATCACTGACCCGTAAAACTATAATGAAGCTGGAAATGACTCTTATAACAAATTATTAACAAAAAAAAAAAAAAATAAATAAAAAAAAATTGTGTACGTACACAGTTACAAACCAAAGGACTCATATAATGAATAACAACATTTTATGCCCACAGCTGCCACACTGTCTGACCACATGTACATACAAACCTATAAACCGACAGCGAGAGCGTATTACGTGCAATTATATACAGAAGATGAAATGTTACTTTTGACAAAACGTACGCATGGTTAAGTATATTTTACCTTTTTAAGTTTGAGGGTTTCTTTGTTGTCGTTGTTGTTGTTTTTAACGTTAATAAACGAAAGTACTTTGCATTACATATAAAAGCGGTTCGCTAAAAAAGTTAATTATATGATATTTATTGTCTTTGTTAAGTAAAGATGAATAAATAAAATGCTTATAGTGAATTAAGCGATGATATTACAGAAACAAAAAAATAAGAAATAATGCAAAAGGAGAGACATGAATAATTGTAAAGCAAATACGCTGGCAAAAAACAGCAGCAAATTTATTTTCTTATCAAAGAACTCAAAAGTTTTGGTTTTGCCATTGAATGAACTCTTAGAGAAAGAAGGTTGTGAAATGAGAAAATTAATATTAAGCAAATCGTTTAAAATTGAAGTAAATAGAGAAAGGAAAAAGAAATAAAAAGTACTTAATGTAAATAAAAGCTAAGCTGTACAGAAGAGAAAAATATATTAAAATAAATAAAACTAAATGAAAATAAACAAAACTGTTTGTAAGATAATATTTACAAAAATTATTCATTTTTTGAAATTTTTTAGGTTAGTTATTGCAAACATGTTTTTAGGCAATTTCGCTAACTGTGCAAATTAGTCAGGAAAATCTTATATAAATATATATTAATAATATAAGAAACGCATATATATGTATATATATGCATCACCACTCGATAGGCATCACTCAATAAGGCCATGGGATGACATATAGACGAATCCGTATGAGATTTAGGTAGGATCAATATTCAAACCAAATGTGTCAAAACTTTAGGACATACCGGTCATTACTTTCTGAAGTCTTTTCAGTGCCGCCAAACACCTGTTTTATAAAAAGTAGTCCTCCTACGAACTTATTGAGTAATAAATATACATGTATACTATATTGTTTCTTCATATATGTACATATAGATTAAATTTTCTTTTTAATGTATATATTACTCTATAAAGTAAGATATATATATGCTGCTACTATTAACAAATCCATACAAATTTAGATAGAAGAATGTATACAGTCGTTCTATGGACACTAAACACTTGTATCACAAAAAAAGTCATTCTATGAATTTATTAAATAATAAATATACATATATAATATATTTTTATTTTTTATATGCATATACAGTCCATATTTTATATTTTATATACAAATATCACTCAAAGAGATGATAGGAACACATGTAAATATAGGAGGGCTTTTGCTTTGCAAACCAGTGTGCATATGTAATTATATATAGATCTCTGTCTATATATAGGTTAAGCTTTACTTATTATATTGAAACTTTTACAATATCTATACAATTGAAATGGACGGACTCATGAACATGTGTGGACACACATGTGTGTACGGAAAGACGCCCATTTCTGTTGAATTTAGAGTCCTAAACCGTAGAGGATTTGAAGATTCCTCAGCTTGTTCGTTCGTGCTTTTGAGAAATTTGCGTTAACCTAGTTTAAGGAGTAAAAAAATCAAATACGATGTAATGAAAGGTATGTGAAAGTTAGGTAATAAAATAGTAGCAAATAAAGGAAAAAAATTGAATTTTTTTTACTTAACTTTACTCTTAAAAACTAGCAAAAAACTAAAAAACTCAAAATTAATTTTTTATTTTCATTACGAATTATTTCGTTTATTTGAATCAACTTTCCTTTTCTAGCTTAAAATCTACTTAAAATGAATTGTTTTTTTTAGAGCATTAGGGAAATATCCTTTCTGCTTTATTATTACGTTTAAGAGGATAAGAATCGCGACTATCAAGTCGGTTCTCACCGGTTTGAACTTCAGTGCGATAGATCATATTTGGTTATAGCTACAGTGAGTACTCAGCCGTTAAAGGTACAATACACGCTCACTCGGCTGCGACCACTCCCGATCTCTTTCCGATTGTCATTGTGTCACACGGCTAACCACTGATGGGATGCTACCTATTTTTCGTTGCTTTCTTTAATATGACCAATTGATCGGGCAATGTCACCTATGTATTATGGATGTATAGTATATATGTATACATAATACACAAATGGTTTCAACTTGAAATATAAGAAAATAGCAAACATTTGTTTTTTTTTTATAACAGTGAAAAAACTAAAAAGATATTTTATTTACTGTCAGTATAAAAAATTAATTAATAAATTTCTTATAATTATCTTAAAACGAATTAAAAAGACGGTAGATTTACTTATTTGATTTTCTTCAGCTTTCTGGCGTTACTTTCGCTTTGCCATTAATTTAATTTTATAATAAACTTTCCGCAAACATTCCCCGAGAGTTTCAGTGACCAAACAGGCTCCAATAGGTTTGCCAGGGACTTTATCATGTAAACGCTAATGTATCCGCTAATTAAAATTATCACTAATTTTTTTTTTTTCGCTTGCTTGGTAAACATGGCAGAGTCATAAGCAGAAAAAAGACAAGAACGAAACGAACCAAAAGCAATAATTGTGTATTTGGAAAAGCGTTTGTACGGATGTACGCTTTAACAGCGTTTTTTATAAACCAGAGAAAAATGATTTCGTTCATTAATTTAAGCTAATAGCCGGCCAGCAAGCCAGCCAACCAACCAGTCAACTAACCAACGCTACAAGCAGGCCTGTGCTGGTTGTTGTTGGTGTAAAAAGCAAAAACCTGCAAACATTTCCCGTTTATGTTCCTAGAGACCACGATAGCTTAGCGTGCTATAGGAAATGCCACAGAAGCCAGAGATTAATTAATATAAATAAGTAAAAGAAAGAAAAAAAAGAAAAGAACTGGACGCTCGTAGGCATAAAAAGAAAACAACACAGAGTATGTGTCCATATGACCATAGACAGTAAATTTTTTTAGTCTTTGGAAACGAAAAAAAACCGAAGAAAACTGAAAAAAAAGAAATAGAAAATAAATGCTTCCAGTTCACTGCTTCAGTTGATTTAAAATATGACTAGAGCATTAGATATCCACAGTTATTACCAGTGACTGCAATAATAAAATTACCATTAGTGCTTTTACCACTTGCTATCCTTTGCATAGATTGGTTTAATGAAAAAACAAAGAAAAAAAAGGAATACGAAATTAAATGATCAAACAATATTATATTAAAAAAGTCAGATAATCATGACAGAGAAATTTTATTTAGTTTGAGCCGAATATTTTTACTTTCATCATAAGCTTCTTCTTTTCTAGAAGCCTTTGCCTAAACCGATTTTCCACTTTTCCAATCAAAAACAAATAAAAATACCACGCCACAATTATTCAGGGGGAGGTATATGCCATATCTCTGAACCATGATCAATGTCGTTTGTCCTTGAGCCAAAACATGGCGACGTACTAAATTTCATCAAAATACCTCGGACATTGCTACCAGTACGTTGAACAGAAGAAAAAAGACGGCGAGGTTGACAGAAATCTTTAGACGAGAAGATGATTCTGTATCCAAACGTAGTAAGGAATGTGCACATATATAATTATGTGTCCGCATAATATACCCCCGTATCACAAGTAATGTAGGGTATAAAAGGTTGGGAGATAAGAATAAAGAGAGACTTATGAGCAGATCGACCACCAAAGCTTGAGGACCTCCAAATTGCTCTTTTAGTGGTTACGCAAGCAATGCTAAAGTTTATATGACCGCTAGCATGTCGTGAATTTTGCATTCTGCTGACACATCTGAAGTGAGAATGAGTAAGAAAACTGGAGGAGGATCTCCTTAAGTATGCTTAATGAAAAAACGAGATTCCAGATGACATATCCGCTTAGTTCGGTTATCAGTGTCAACTCAGTTCAATTATCTCTGACATTTTGAACCGCAACATGCAAAGAAAATTGTGTGTTTGTAAAAAGTATACGTATGTAGACGGCATAGTAAATTATGAAGAAAAATAAATGAATAAATAAATAAATAGAAGATATAGTAAATATATTACGAACATTGCTATGTATATGCGGTTGACATATTCGGTTTTGCATAAAATGAAGAGTTTTTGAAACTACAACTGCGGTTTTTGAATCTAACAATATTATTGAAGAAGTGAACAATGGTCTTTGATATTAAAAAAAAAGAAAAAAGTTATTTTGTAATTTCTGAAATCAGTTAAAAATTTTCTATAATACAGATAGAAGCAATAATTTTAAACTTTATTTATAAGTAGACACAAGTCTTACACAAATTAAAGCAGAGTTTTAGTAGAAAAATGTATCGGAAATTTATAGCGTACTTATAGGTAAAAATATATATAGAAAAAAAAAATAAGAACATAAAGACCGTAGAAGACTAGAAATTACACTTTCTGTCCGTACAAGAGCTTGCTTCTCATGATAACTGTTATATATATCAGGGACTAAAAAATGGAACTACGTTCTTCGAATTCCCTACTGACAATTTTTTTGCTAAATTGCTCCTACGGACCAATCTTGATCATAAAATTTAAAAATTAAATTTTGTTCTGAAGGGGTTACTATTCATGAGAAATCTTACGTGAAAGAAATAGACCCATGTGGTTCAAATTTGATGAATTTAATTTTCTCAAATTACTATCAGGAACAAATTTTTATAAAATATTAACAATTAGGACTTTTTTGCATATAAAGGCTTACATATCTCAAGAATCTTTATATTCGATGTTATACAAAAAAATACACCTACGTGGACGAAAATAGGTAAAATTGACTTCTTTGTCAATTTACTATTACGAAGCAATCTTCACCATCAAATATTGAAAATTAGACTTTATGACAATGTAAAGATTCAGTTTTCGTAGGAACGATTATATGGGAGGGGGTTGAAAAAATTGCCTCAGCCAAAGTAAATTTTGCATACCAATAAAGAGTGTCGAAGTACTATTGCTCACTAGGTTTTGTCAAAAGTTTTTTTTCACGAATTCTCCAAATAAGGCGTTGTATGCGGGATGATTAAAAAAGAGGTACTGATGTGAACAAAAAACAAAATTTGCGATCCGTAGGTTAAACGTAGACGGACATATAACAAAAGGTGGGTGTGCGACAACAATTACTGAGTGTTGTCTGCACCCCCTTACTTAGGGTAGTCGAGACCGCAAGTGGTGTAGACTACAACAAAAAAATAATCTTCGGTTGAAGTTAATCACTATTAAAATAATTTAGCATTCGCAATAGGTTTTTGTTATGCTGTAATTCTTAACAGATTACAGAAGACATTTCTTCCAGTTATATATTAAATAAAACCTAAGCAAAGTTTTCTTTTTTTATCTTTTATATTTTGTGTGAAAGTGCGAGAATTTCAAAGACAGATAGACAGGTGGACAAGTAGACGTACGGAAAAAGGCGACGGGATGAACTATAGCTTTGAGCTGCGTTTAATACAAATTATGCGGACTCTAATGTATCTCCACGGACTGTCAAGATCATCTTCAAGAATATTTCTACTTTTGCGACCGATTTGCATTAAACTGACTTACAAAAGATAAAAGGTATTGTTGAAGACAGATGGTATGGGCTTAAGATGGAATCGCGGCATGTTGAAAGACTGTTTAGACATAAAAGGACTTCGTGAGACTAATCATTACGCGTTCGGCTTGTGCTTTGCTAGATGCAGTGTAGAAAAAAACGATGCCCGGGAATTTATAACTTCAATGCTTACACTTATTACTTATAAGTTGTCTTTAACTGAAAAGAATAGATAAGTTCAAACATAACTATTTGCGACTATTTCCCAGAAATTATACGATTGTAATAAGGGAAAACGCTTATCTAAGGACATGGTGTTCATCTATCAAGTGTATCTTAAACTTTCTGCTTTCTTAACCGCAAAAATTCCAATAATTATTTAATTTTTTTTTGTAATGTGACCAATCGCTTAGGGCATCCCCATTATAGAAGTATTACTCATCAATCATATACAAGGTCAGAAAGAAATACGATAAGAAAAAGAGTGTAACGGTTTAGTCAAGAGCTGGGATTATTTATTTCTGGGCTAGCTAAACCAGTTGACATGCTATACAGACTGTAAAAAATAAGGTAATAAAAGAAAGATGTGAAAATATATACCGATGTCAATGATGCTATGACCTTTTCTTCTGTCCATTTACTTGTCGTTTTATTTCTCTATGTTATCTTATCGACCGTTTTCTTTCCTTCATCTGCCCTAGGTCGGTCAGCTGTTATTTGTTCAATACACACACACCAACAGACACACACACCCCATACATCCATCAGGAAACGACCGCATTTGTTTGTTTAACAGTTCATCTTCCTTTTTTACTACAGCTTTGACGATATTTCATTTGATAATCCATGCGCTTTATCAATTTTGGCAATACCTGGGCATCCAAAAAATATGAAAAGGAAACTCTACCCAGCACATAACCATCGTCTGCAGGCAGAATCTTAATATTTTTCCAATAGTCTTATTGTCTTGATTAAAAGAACATCCAAATCCAAAATGTTTGCTTTCAAACCAATTTCATTTTTATTTTTTTTTTAAACATTAAACAAGCATTTAACCATTTCCAGTAAAAGCGTTTTTTAAAATTATGTCACTTATGTTAAACTTCGATTTTCGGTTAACTTTACATATTCATAAGCACATGGCTTACTTCTTTGCTTGGCTTGTAGGTATATAAAATTGAATGTGTCTTATTGTATTTATATTCTTCTACAATCACTTTTGCATCTGTGTATATAACTTATTTTTCTTATACCCATGTCTGTTAATATATGTGTTGTGTACAACCCTTTAAATCGATTTGTAAAACTTATGCATGTACTTTTTCTATAGATTTTAACTCGTACAGTGTTTACCAATTTTATGCATTTGTTGTATTTTTATATAAGGTTCAATTTGTATATTTTTTATCAATTTTATATATTTGTATATATTTAAGTATTTTTAGTGTAAATTTTGAGTTAAAGACAATTTTGAATAAATTTTTTTGTCTTTACACACAAGCGATTCTTAGAACACCTTATTTTTATTATCTCATTCATAAAAAAAACAAAACAAGACGTGCTTTCATTCAACAGATTAGTTTCAATACTTCTTAAAGACTTTATTTGCCAAACACAAAAAAGAGAGAATTTTTCAAAATACACGTTACATGAAGTTTATGTTACTGTCTTAAGCCTAAGATTGAATTGCCAATTGCTGCATAGGTTTTCTTTTGCTCGTTTTGCTGTGTCACAATATGCCGATGTTTGTCATTGCCTTAGTAAGTGTGGATTACCGTAAAGCAAACCAGTGCATTAAGCAAAATACACCCTTATATTATACAGACGGACTTCGGCCTTTTTCTCTTTTTATAATTCGCCTCTTTTATTTTAATTATTAGACTAAGGAATTATTTCGTGATTTATTGTTCTTTCGCAAAGAACAATGGCAATAGAAAACCGACAGAAATCCCCTGCGCCTATATACACCGGCTTCACAGTTGTAGTAAGCGGAATAACTAGTGTACACGAACAACACATCAAAACAAACGTGTGGCCTCGAATCATGCAGTGAGCTTAAGAGTTTCATGCTGTGCTGATTGAGACAGCCGAGCTTTTACATATTTCGTAATTCAAATATACATATATACATCCAAAAAACAATTTGACATATATATTCCATATTTATATATATGCAAATTATCACAAGTTGTTTTATGCGCGTATGTGTCACATGTATTCAATACTTAATATGTCAAGATAACAATAAAAATAATATTTGCATAAATAAAAAAGCTACTAATAGAAATATTTTGCCTTACACTTATGAACTTAAACATATGAAAAACATATCTAAATTTATATGTATATATATACATCATTTTGACAAGCGGAGGTGTGTACATAGGTGTTTAGAGAAGCGTATTTTAATATACGAAAAAAGTCTCAGTAACAGGAATCCCGTCAGACTCTTCACCCAAAACGAACATTCATATTCAAATCATCAATCTGACTATGCTTTAACTTCATAACCTTCATAGCTTACCGTAAGAAGAATCATATTAAGGGTATATGCTGCTCAAGCACCAAACTGTATTTGAATTATTCACATTGTTGTTGCTTGGCCAATTTGTATCGGTACTCCTGATGAGAGAATCCCGAGGACTTTATCGATTGTCAGAAAAATCCCAACAGTGGGTTTCGCAGTCGGACCTCACACCTTTATTAAACTTTCGTCACTGGCCGCCCTGCCCAATACTTCAAAATTTGGGTTTCAATAGCGTGTCAACAGTTTGGCTAAGCGAAACTAACCTATTGCAAAAAGAAAGTTCTCTACTGTGATATATAAAGTTCTATACTGTGTTATATAAAGAAGAGAATAGCCACTTTAACATAGTAATTAAAAATAAAATGATCATAAAGCAAGAATCACGATCAAAAAGCAGACGTAGTAACAAAAAGCAAAATTATAATTATAAGCTCTAACTATAGAGTCTATAAAATTATGTCGGTCACTATTATTACTGCATTAGCCAGGATTCGCTTTATTGGCTTCGGCTTACTACTGTTGCTTACCATTAAAATTATAAGGCGTTGCAGTTTACACATATGTACACGCATATGTACATTTACTAAGAGCATTAAGCTTTCCATCTCTTACATTTTAATTCTTTTCTCAAGTACCAATACATTAACGGGTAACCAAATACGCTTGATAAAAAGTATGCACATGCCTATGTAATCTGAATCATAAAAAATTGTAAAACAGAATGATTAAAGCAAAAGAAAAAAGAAACATGAGAAACTGTACCACCGCTTTTCTTTTCTCGCTTCTTTTTGTGTGGCGCTATATTTGCGACAAGCGACCAACGTAAGTAACGATCAAAAAATGTGTAAAAAGAGAATAATTATTGAAAAATTTCATAACTTCAAAAAAAAAAATGTTGCATTCATTCTCTGTTTGTGAGCAGCACCTAGAACAACTAATTGTTGTATAAATGTTTACAAATTGCTTTCTTTTAGCTGAATTGAAGATTTTTTTTAAAACATTTAAACGAACAATGTGGACACGAAATTAATTGTTTCAATTACCACAATCCGTTAATTATTCATTCCAGGGAGGGTAATGTTATTAACATGCATTACCTGCGAATTGCATATGCAGTTATGTTCCTGTATATGTAGAGATATCCAACAAAAATAACAACAACAGCAACAACCAGCCATCAATATTAAGTGGTTCAGTTAATCGTAATAATATGTTCAAACCAAAGAACATCAACGCATTACCACCAACACTACACAACTCAAAATGTTGCAACAATAATACCCACGATTCCGGCTACAAAGACCGTACATACATATATACGTATAGTCAAATGTGTACGAATGGTAGTGCGCTTATAGGCGATTGTGTTATTGCTGGCAGCGTTACTACTGGTAGATAGTAGGCAAAATTTTAACAGCAGTGACCACGACAACGCATGGTCTCATTGCGTATTCTTAGGCGGATGCCAATACAATTTATGATCGTTGTATTACAAATTGTTCAGAATATTTCTTTGGTACACAATGAAATGGTTGGCAATAAAGGGATTAATACGCCAAGGTGATTATTGTGTTGGCGTAAGTATTAAACATAATCAATACCCAGCAGACAACGATGATGACGTTGACGATAGCAATCGAAAGCAAAAGGAACACAAAATGCCCATGTCCATGAAGACATAACTCTCTTTTCTGAATGATTTATAGGATGATTCAAATTTTCCATCGCATCTGAATCTTTCGATTGTTGCAATGATGGATAGATGTTTGAACACAAGCGAGTTGCGGAAAATTGCGTTTTCTGTATTTAAACTTTGGCTGACTTATTCAGTCATTCCTTAACAAATTCCATTTACTACACACAACCGTTCGGCTTGATGCATTAATTAACCGTATGAAAGCCACTTTTAAGAACCTTGGACAAAAGTCTGGTCCTTATGTAAATGCAAATAAAGATGACATTCATGGTGACAACTGATAACTTCACTCAAATAGCCATTACGTTCTCTATTTGAAGGCCGCAAGGTTAATATTACACAGCTGATGACTTTCTCATAAATACATAGACACATATATACATAAATACGCATATAAGTATATATATAAGCAAATATATATATATACCTTATATATTGTATGTATGTATATATAATATATAAGCCGTATACATAGAACTGGGCAAAAGTTTTTAATTAACTTTTATTTACATATATTCTTCTTTTATCAGAGAGAAAACATGTTTACATAAGTCTTATTTTGGGCCGAGAATACACTTTCAATAAGTTTTAAATACAGAATGCTTACATTTAGGCAATGATTTTACTTATATTTATTCTTATTTTTACATGAATTTTGTGGCGATTGGCTGAAAATCAGCTTAAGTCGCTTACATGCAACTCACATAATTTCCTTTAAAAAAAGTTTATCGCACTATCGGTTTAAAACACTAACATGTCGGTATGACTGTGGCAGTTTAATCTGTTGGTTTGGTTCGTAAACTCCGTTTATATTCATGGAAAATATTTTCAAGTCTTTATTAATATTCCTCTACAAACTATTAAAACACGAGAATTGCCATAGACTTTTTATAAAAATACAATTACTTCATCGTATGTCATCAGTGCTAACTACTGTTGTTTCAGCATTTTTCGTTATTATTTTTTCCCCTTGTGTGTCAGTTATTATAAGCTTTATTTATATTTTCTTCAGCATACTTTATATGGTAGTCGGTGTTTTGTGTCTTTTATTACATATATATACATTTTTTTTCTTCGATATCCATTATGTGGCATTTCTTGTTTTTATATTTTATACATTTTTTATTTACGTCTCTTTTTGATATATTCATATATTTGTAATTACTGTAAATGAACTTGTACTACTAAAGGAAAAGATTCATCAGCATTTGATATTTATTTTATTTATATATTTATATGTTTTATATAGTTAAATACATGAAAATACGATGTGAATTACAGGCGATTGACATGAAATTCCCTGGTACTTCTTTTTGTATGTATGGGATAATCAAATATGCGTTTTCTTAATTTGCAGTAAAAACTAAACGGTAAAAGATATCAATATTTGCATTATCCAATTTTTTTTATTTTATGTTTTGGTTCACCCGATTTCTATTTAAAAATGTTTTCATGTCAAGGACTGCCTCTGGACTTCTGCAAAAATTCAATATTAGAAAACGAATAATCTTAGTGAACAAGATCAATGAGACCTCGTGCAAAGCAAAAGACCCAATAGAGTTATCTCGCATGACCCTTGCGACAAGACATTTTTCGAGGTTACATGGTCGATGCACTTTTCATCAAAAAAAATGATTTCATCAAGAAATGTATGGCAAGTTGTACCATTTTCCTAAAGCCACATATCGTCCAAATTCGCATGAGGAACCGAGTAGGTAAGAGTCGCCCCTACTAAGTCAATATTGGCAAGTTCGAATCTCAGTGCGGTAGAGTTTACATTGGGGGACATCCGCTGAGTGATTGGTGAGGTAAAAAAACAATCGAATACATCTAATTTTAGCCAACAAAAAATGAATTACTATGTTTCTTTAGCGTTCTGCATTGAGATATTTCAAAGTGTCATTCATATTCATGTAACAAACGGCATTTTACAACCCACAAACCACACCTAAA
>CCAG010005225.1:0-22792 GCA_001077435.1 Glossina morsitans morsitans
TCATATTCATGTAACAAAACGGCATTTTCAACCCACAAACCACACCTAAAATTATTTTTGTACACGTAAAGTACTTTAGGAACATCAAATGTTTTCTTTAAACGAAAGGGGCGAAAGTCAGTAGTCACGGACATACTGTCGCAGCTCGGACGTAAAGTTCTGTCGCACCCAACGTACTCGCCAGACATGACACGTTCTGACTACCACTTCTTCAGATCGATGTAGCATGGTTTTGCTGGCACGCGGTTTCGAAATGCTGAAGAAATGCGAAAATCGGTCGATGATTGGATGGCTGCTCGATTTTTTGGCACCGTATCGCCGTGTTGCCAGAAAGACGGCAAAACCTGGCAGAAAGCGATGGGAAATACCTTTATTAATATATATTGTGCAAATTTTTCTCAATAAACGCCTTTTTCAAGCGAAAAAATTGCCACAACACATGCAAGCACCCCAATATATTAAATAATAATAACAATAACAATACAAATAATAGTAATAATAATAATAATTATAATAATAATAATAATAATAATAATAATAATAGGGTTGAAATAATAATTTGTAAAAATAAAGATAATAACAGTAAATATAAGATAATAATGCGTCATCGTATGAACTGTGAATCTGCTTAATGACAACCCGTGTGGGATTGGTAGGAAACACCATCGGGCGCGTCCCCAAGGGGGGACGTTCTTGTTTTGCTCCAACCAAATGCGAAATGATTACAATAAGATATCGTATCTAAATGAAACGACTATTTATGGAGGATACCTCCAACTCAGTAACCTGAAGGAACAAAACATCGCGGATGGGAGAAAGGCTATGGTTACTAAAAAGCTGTTGTTGAAATAAAGAATGAAGTTGCAGAAACAATAAGTGTAGACCAAATTGACATAATACCTACAAAAGGAGACGTCAGCAATCAACTGGTAAACGATCGAGAATCGGTCGGAATCAACATAGACATGGGAAATTATGAGGAGAGCAATATTCACACGCCCCACATCGAACGTATCGATGACCCTGCAGAACAAGAGGTAATGTCGGACGAAGTCCAGAAGATAAATTATGCAATTTGAGAACCTCGACCCAGAAACGAGGCCAACAATACATAAATTCTATCCTGCCCAAAAGATATACAGTGTATTAAGTGCTCCTAAAGAAAGATGAAAAATGCAAAAACTTACGACGTACGCAAAAACACAGAAGACATAAGGCAAGCACGAACAGAACGTAACACAATAATGAGTTTGGTAGATATGAAAAAAGCCTTCTACAAGAAATTAGGCAAGGCCAACTCGCTATAGCTAGCATGAAGCAGAAACGATTGAGTAAAGAAAACCAAGGATGCAAAAAGCAAATTACAACTGACGCGGCCGTAGTCGGCCAAGTTATACGCAGCCAAAGCTATTTGCCTTATATACTTGGCCTACAAGAAAGCGTTTGATTCAAGGCCACTTGACTACTTGTTGAAGATCTTGCGTGTGCACAAAATCGTTGACATAACAATTGGGTTTTTAAAACACGCTATTGCTCGGTGGAATATCAGGCTATGTGCTGGTAAGGAAACAAGTAACCGATTCCCAATCAAAAGAGGCATATTTTAGGGCGATGCATTGGGTCCTCTGTACCGGTGCTATAGTGGAAAGTTTAGGCAATGAAGAATGCTATAAATATTTGGGCTTTCTGGTCTGGAGGTTAAGAGTGGTACTGAGAACCAACCTCAACTGAAAACACAAATGTTTTATACTGGGCTGTAGTCAAATGGAGCAGCACGAGCCGAGAGCGAGCGAATAGAGCAATAAAAACCACCATACACCAGTACAATGTACTGTAACCACGAAGCGCAAAAGAACGATTAAACCGCACCAGCTTAGAGGTGGTAGGCTATTGAATCTAGCGAGCATACATGATGCACACGTTAATAACATACTTTAACTAGCAAAAAGTATATCCTATCACAGAAATGTTGATGAAAATATGTAAAAATTACACTAAACATAAGTAGCAGCAGCCACGAGACGCCAGACAACAGACCTACAGAGTACATTTTAATGGTTAATCAGAGGAGAGCTGTTTTCTGAGACGGAGGGATTTATTGTTGCTGTACAAGAGAAAGTAATATCCACACGATATTACTAAAAAGACAATAAGGCAAAAAAAGAAACGGACTTATGCCGGAAATGCAGAAGCGGTATAGAAACAATAGATTATAATATTGCCGGATGCACAACATTCGCTAGTACGGAATACTTGAACAAGCGCAACCCCGTGTGTAAAGTAGCGTAGCATTAGCGAAAAAACGCATTACGAAACGATACACAACCATTCGAAAAAACAAACGTTATTATAGATACGATAATCTCGGTAACCCAAAATGTACAAACTGCATACCCCAATAAGATTGCTAAATACAGGGAGCTGACGCAAGGAAGAAAGGTGGTTACAACATAGAAAAAGTTACTATCACTCCAATCGTACTTAGGGATTTATAACGTACTAAAAAGGCACGAAAAGCGTTGCTGTTCTCTACAGTGACCTTCAGACGCGGATTTCTTTAACCCCAATAAATAAAGTTGCTAGAGTAATACTATAAATAAATCACGAAAGCATTAAAAGCAAACTACAAAACAACTGAGCCAACCCCTTTACGTAATACACCCGGGGATGGATGGATCACCAACTCTGAGCGGAGTAATGTAGAAACTCTATAATGTTAATAATAATAATCATAGCAATTAATAGGTACTTCTATCCGAATTTTGAGCTATTCCTTTGCAATTATTAATTGAATAAATACTGATATTGAATATTTACAAAGAGAAATTAGGAAATGTATGATATATTTGAGAAAATATTAGCCCAAATTACGCATAGAGAAATTCACTTTGTTAAGAGAAATGGATCGAAGAGGAATATTGAATAATAGATATCTTTTAGGACAGGGAAGTCATTAAGGGAATATTTCTACACAGAAACTTAGCATTCTGACCGTAGCAGAAGCAAAACAAAGACGAAATCACTTTGAGAACGCACCTTCGAACCAATGATTAGTTATTCCCGAATGTAGAAGGACTCGTGATTGTTGCGGAACATCAAGACCTAGAAATTTTCAAAACAAAAAAAAAAAAAAAAGTAAATAAATAATACTATGATGTGAAGTGACAGATGTAATAATGGATGTCAAACAGCAGAAATTATGGAGCATCAGATAGATAAAATAGATGACAGAACAAGATATCTTTACAATATACTGCGATGAAATCAATTTAGCCTACGAATCAACAGCTCATAATAGATCAGGTGTAGTAATGATTGCTAAAATATTGCCCATTCTTTTACCTGTCTCTGTTTGGATGTCATCCTATAAAAGTTTGTCTTCTAAGGTAAATAAGTCAGTCACTTGCTCAGCAAGTGCTAGACCCATCGATGCAAACAATTGGTAATAGCCAGAATTCAAGTATATGGGATGGACGGATGTCATTTAATGAATTATTTTTCGATGTCTGTTTTGATATTTCGCTCGTTTTTTGAATAGAGAATGGATCAAATCGATTAATTGTTGGTATCGCTTGTTTCTAACCGTTTCACCAAACTCTAGCAGGTAATAACAGATCCCACTCTTGCGGTCTCATCAAAAGTTGATTATTATCTTCCTGCCAAAGCAGAAAGACTCCAGTCTCACCGTCGATGTGGGCCATAGGCCTGGCTCTACCCACGAATTTCCACGGTTGGGAATCCCAAAATAGTTTTCGAAATATCATTCCCGCTAGGATGCGATGCGAAAACGACTTTCTTTTGTACCGTTCGCAAAAACAAAAAATGTGTTCCGGGAGAGCTCTTTATGTAACACAAAACTCGATATTCTCGTGGTTACACTAATATTCTTAGGCTGCGAGACAAGCACAATTTAGGACGTGTAGCTCTTCTCGGTTTCATAATTACATACCTGGTAATTAATTTTACCAATTACATTGAAATGAATACAAGTTTTTTGCTCGAAAAACGGATTTTCAATTGGCAATTAGTGAGTAATGTTAACTAAACAACTTTTTTCTGGAAAATTTGCTTGATTGAGTAAACGTATTTTAATATTTTACTTTATATTATTTATAAACCAATTCATACAGAAAAAGTCGAATGCTGGAGGGGGAAATACAGATTTTTGTTAAATCAACAACCTAAAAAATGTGAAATTCTTCTTCACTCTTTATGTTTGATGATACCTGCTAGTTAATAAATAGTATTGTGAAATAAGCTTAATAAGTATTCCAGTTGGGAACTATAAACACGCTATGGAATTAACAATAAGCAATTGTGAAATTTTTTTCTAAATAATTTCTTCTTCCTCTTCTGCTATTCAGCGAACTGAAAATCGAAAATTGTAAAAGAGAGTGGGTTCATAAATTGAATTTGAGAAGAAAACATCTGTAGATTGTTTACAAATCAATTGAGAGAAAGAATGCAATGGGTGCTATGCAGGAATTTGAGCATAGGAGCATCTGAGCCTTTCGCTGAACGTGGTCGAAGATATCCAATCCAAGTTTTTAGGCTCTGACCCCTAATCAACATATGATACGTTTCTTTTAAATGCAAGCATCTAATTATATGCTGCTGAATTTGAACTTATTTCCCGTAGCGTATGTTACATATTATCGACGAATATAATTAGGACGTATTTGATGGTTTTATACATTGTGTTAATTGACAGCATGTCATAAATCATAATGAATCTTTCTTCTAATTATTATAATATCTTGTTACGATTCACCAAAATAAGGTTTCAACGAAATAGTTTTTAGTTTTTTGCGGTTTTCTTTTTTTATTTTTTGTATATTGAGATTTAAAAACTATATTTCAAGAAAATACCTTCTTGCTCACTTCATGTTAGTTTGTGCAAACGATATATTTGGTATTTTATTTTATTTGCAATCTTCTGCATCACACTTTCAATCTTAACGCAGTAGACGACATTCTCAGCATGTTGTACATTCAACAGTTTAGGACAAAAGCTGTTTGTCAGTTTGATACTAAATTGGTAAATCACACAGTAGGAATTTCGCTATAATATTCAAAAATAATAAAATGAAAAAAAAAGATATAAAAAAAGAAAGCAAGCTTTATGTGAAGTGCTTTAAATTGCTTCGGGTATCAGTTAAAAATTGTTTCAGTTAATACTTTTTTCTTTTTTTACAGTAATTCTCAGTACTTTGCTACAACTCTTTGTCTTTGGTTTTTTTTCTAGCCATTTCACTAATTGTTTAATTAGCTGGAATTGACCTTTTAGCATTGAGTGAAATTTTTTTGAAAACGAAATACGTGAAGTTTTTGTAAAAGTGTTTTTGCATGAAATATTTATGAAATTTTTTTTTTTCGTCTTTCCTATTGATAATCATACATAGGACAAAAAAATGTAAAAATCCTACTTAAAGTATATAAAAATTTACTAATTCTCTCTTATGCATGGCTTGGATTTTTTTAAAGCGATATTCTAAGTATGCGATTTACTTTAAATAATGCTTAAAACTTTACGATATGAATTAAAATACTTAGTATATCTTTTTATTTATTTATTTTTTTATTTTATTTCCATAATCCAGGGATACTTTTTAATTGATTTGTAATATATTAAAACAAGTGGCTTTGAAAAGTTAATTCAAAGTAATTTTGCAGACCAGAGAAATTTTATTGAAATTACACCATCAGAACTTAATACAACTCATTTTCATAAACTTTTATTGCTTGTGCAAAAAGGTTTAGTTAAGCACGACTTTGTTTTACACTTCTGATGCCTAGTCTAGTAGTTTATTAAATTCTGCAAACATGGGTTCTTAGACTGCGTACAAACATGACACAACAGCTTTGGAATATGAACCCCTCAAAAATTTGGCCTATTCCTTAGAACATCATGTCGTCTGCGATATGCATGAAAATGAAGCAAGAAAGCTGCCTGATGGCGGAGTCATTTATTCATATTTATTTGTCTTCTAAGTGAACAGTTGCCTTTTATCCAAAAATTAAATTTCCTTACATTGCCTTTTTTGTTTATTCCCGGCGATGCAAATTTTGTAATGTTTTTATTTGTATTTTGACCATTTAGTCGGGCAAGACGATGATGGTCATAAAGAAATGAGGAGAGAGGAAAAGATAGGCAAAGTGTGGCGGCAGCCTAGTGGGTGTAAATATTATGGTTTTAACGACCGAGCACTCACTGTAGGTATGAGGAACGAAAACTCAACCGCACTTGAGATTTGAACTCACGAACGCTGACTTCGTAGTCAAGAGCCTTACCTACTCGGCTATTGATGCGTAATCTTATTTCCTTTTCACTACTTTTTAAGGAATTTTTTTGCTTTTAGTTTAACTTAAAGGTTAATATGGAAAGAAAGGGAGATAAATGAGGCCAGTTAGAGTGAATGTCACTGGTCCTCTCTATACCCAAATACACGATGAATTTAACATGTTGTTCATTGATGAAAAAGTATCATTTTGCAGATTAACACCTGAAACTTTGATAGCTATTGTAATGACCTAAATTTACGTACTTACATTGGCAGAGGGAAATAAATGCATTTACATACAGTAATTATGAAATCTAATATTTACTCTAAATCTATTTACATCCCGGCTCTCAAAAACACATTAACATTAAATAACTTTCAATGAAATTAATGACAAAATCATTAAAATTTTAATGAAATTCCCGAAGTACTTTAAAATAAACTTCTTCTATCTCTCTTTCTCTCTTTACCCACTCATATATGGTAAATACTGTCAGTGCAAATATAAAAACCATATGCGTTTTCAAATAAATGTATATCTAGGTTATTAAGTCTAAACAACGGCGCACGACCGGCAAAACATGATGATTGTTAAGCTTTTGCTCTGCTAGAAAAAGCAAAAACCGACTTAACAAACAACTTCGCATGTAAAAGCCATAAGGAAAAAAAAATTCCCTATACTGAAATGTTAGAGTCATGTACGGACGGTTGTTAAAGCGGGTAAACGCAGCAATAAAGTTCTATGTAGTTGTTGTCACTGCCTCTTTATTATAATTGACAACTGCATGTAAAACTTGGCAATTTGTGTCGCCAGCAATTAAATGTAGGAACGAGTATAAAGAATTTAATTTGATAACAACAATCATTAAATGATCAGAAAATCCATAAACGCAGCCTTAGGGGTAGTTAGTGCGATTTTTCTGCCTACAAAACCAATACATATGCAGGCGGATTTTTCCATTAAAAGTCCATTAAATAAAATTTTAGAGAAAAATTGAAGTGAACGGAATTGAGTTGAAATAAGTAAAAATTACAGGCAAAATAGTACGAAAATTGACTAAAACTAAATGTTTATGTTCGTTTTGTTAATTCGATAGCCTGAACAACGAGAAAACTATCTGTACCTTTCGCTTTCATATAAATTAATAAATTTTCTAGCGAAAAGTTTGCAGTAAGGGTCGAACTACTTTGTTGTCCAGCTATTGATTGTTGAAAAGCGGCGAATTTAAAAATTAAAACTGGACAGTTAAAGAAGTCAACTGTAAGAACACTAATAGCCATAAAAAGACTGAGATTTAGTAATAGCAGGCTTTTCAACTGTACTAACATTTAGATATAAGCAAAATCACTGCTTGGCCGGAAGTCTTAAACAGTAAGTTGTTTTGATAATGTATCTTCCTTATGGTAGTTTTCAGACTATACGACGCCTTACATCGAGTCGAAATGATATTTGAAACCATTATGTGTACGCGTAGTGCATAATATCTACTACTACTGCTGGACTATTGTTACTATACAAGATTAAAGAGATGACTGTTTTTCTGCTTCACATAAACTGATATCTTTTGTCTAATAGTTGTTCCGAAATCTGAAGAATGAACTGCCAACAAACAAACTTTTAAACACTGGCTTGGTAGATACTAAAATGGGACATCAGTTTGTATAAGTTTTCTAGGGGCTCTGACATGTTGAAAACACAGTCGATCGTTTTGTTAAATTTTCATCAAATACATTGAAATCGTTTGTCATGCACTTCTTCTTGCCAGTCAACCTGTTTATATAACTTTATTTGCTTTTTCTAGGATAGTTAAGGAAGTTCTTAATCACTTTTAACCTATTATTTTAAAAATGTATTATTTGTAAATTAAAACCTGGACGGAGACAGGAAAAATATTCAACACCATTGTTGTTATTATCAAACACAACGAATGCCAATTAACGCTTGTAATTATTGAAGTGTAAAAAAATTTAATTAGCGATATAATACTGTGGAAATTGTTAGGCAACACCTTGGAAAAAAATTAAACGAGAATTCTATAAATAATCATTAGATACTCTACACCACTTTATCTAATACAGCCATTCGCTCGTTTGCTTGATAATACACCAAGAAGTGCACATTATTTTTATATCAATGCATAATTTTCATGGGAGCTCTCATTTTGGAGGACCTTTCATTGTCAACCTGCAGACTTATTGTAGTTGCCAGAGATTTTTCTATGTTCCCGTTGCTCCCGTTATAGCAAACTACAAATTGGACTTTGTCGTCCTAGAAGTGGTTGCTCTCACGAGAGTCCCTATAAATTGCGCGGTCTAGCAAATAGATCAATGTGATCTCAATTTCCGTTGATTAACCTATTAAAGACAAATTTTCGTCATAAAATACTAAACTTTATACCCTTTTGGGTTATGTTTCTTTAGAACCAGGCCTACCTGACCCAAATTCGGTAAGGTTCATTTTTTATCCTAAACTATTATTATAAACGAATTTTCATCGAGAAGTATTGAAAATTATACTTTTTTTGCTAGTTCTGTTTCTGTGGGAACGATTATATGGCAAAGGATTCAAAAATTGTCCTGTCCGAAGCAAAGTTTTCGGTAAAATTTGCAATGCCGAAATACTATTATTATGCGACTTTTCTCGTGTAGCTCTGAAAATGACACAATTACTTATCGTCACTGGAGAACGGTCAAAATAGTGGTCCGATCTGAACCATTTTCCATAGCGTTTGCCTTTGAGCTAAAACACATGGGTCTAAAAAAAGTTATCAAAATATCTAAAAAATTGCGACATGTAGGTTCAACACAGGAATAAATGGACAGACGTCAGGCGTATAGACGCACAGACAGGCTTAGGTTGATTCAGAAACTGGTTTTGAAAGAACCGATATTATACAAAGTGAATTTATCTCAAGTCTTTGTGTGTCCCTGTGTGGGTCGAAATAGTGGTCCGATCTGAACCATTTTCCATAGCGTTTGCCTTTGAGCTAAAACACATGGGTCTAAAAAATGTTATCAAAATATCTAAAAAATTGCGACATGTAGGTTCAACAGGGTTATAAATGGACAGACGTCAGACGCATAGACGCACAGACAGGCTTAGGCTGACTTAGAAATTGATTTTGAAACCGATGATTGAACCGATATTATACAAAGTGGATTTATCTCAAGCCCTTGTGTGTCTTGTGCGTCCGCACAAATTTAATAACCTGTACTGCAAGTGGTGTAAGGGCATAAAAAAATTAAACATGAATGAACGTATGTGTAAGTGAGTGTTATAACATTCTTTCCCTTTTTGCTTTAATCATTTAGCGGTCTGCTACGTAATATTATGTGAGTGTGAAAGACAAACGATGAAGATAGCGTTAAAAGCTAATACGTTTTAAATATCAAATTTTAATAAAAATCGCCAGAGTGTTATGAACTTTTACATAACGCATTAATGTCTTATAATTTTTAATTTTATTAAATAATTTAAAACTTCTTTTGAAAATGGTACAGTTAGCAAACGAACAAGTACGCATTCGTTCTACATATGTATGTATATATATTCGTACTTTCCGCTTTGATGGGGAGAAGAACAAAGTACTGCTGCATACGTATGTGTGTCATTGAATGACAGTTAATTAGCTAAAGTGTTTATTTTTTAGTGAATGAAGGCCAAGTACAGAAATACATAGAAATGCACTAACAACCGGTTGTTAACGGATGTGTTACTAGCAACTAATTAAACGTTCCTACAGCATTCGTCAAAGTGAAAAAGAGTGAAAAAAGCAAAGTAGCACTGCATTGAATGAATAACATATGTTTGCGAGAACAATATCTAAAGAAATGAGATAAAATGTATATAAATATTTAAGCTTCATGCAAGTACTCTGTCGAATACGTTTGACGCACAACTTGGGATAGTGTAACGTAGTGAATGATTAACAATAATGAAACCAATATAATGTAATTATTTTAAAAAACTATTTGTTTATCTTCTTTTTTTTTAGTGTCAGATGGAATGAAAAAAAATGCTATACGAAATTTAAAAAAAAAACCTTTTTAAATAAAAAGGGTGTGTAAAATTTTGAAAGCCACATTGACGGACAATTTTTAAGTACTATCTAAGTCTCTACTACCTAACCCTTCTATAAGGATCCAAAATATTCCGCCGTTTTGATCTTAAATCGTCTTTGCATGGATTGGGGCTAAGTTTCGGCTAAGTTTGCTATAAGTCAGAATCAAGTTAATATTAAGTGGGCAGGACAGGATTCAACATATCACAAGTCCCACAATGTTGGCCGTGTCGCAGAGGCAGTAAATAAGACCATTGAAGCACCTCATTTGGCGTCAATTGTTTCAAATGAGTGGGGACGAGCACAGTAAAGTTAAACTGTTGGTGTCGATTTTGGTCTTTCTTCTCACGCTACCGAACTGAGCAGACGAGCTAATCTCTGATCGCAGCTACATTAGCTTCTGGGTTTGACCTTCAAGGTGGTCAGGCGTATAGATCGCTAACCCATAGATCGTCGCTGCCGTCATCGTACCTACTTGCCATTGCGAACAGTAACGCAATTAATAGGAATGTCTTTAAGTCAAAATGTATGTTACCTGATAGAAAGTGAATTCAAAAATGTTTTTAGCTTAAACTAAATGCAATTTGCTAGAAAATGAACATAAAAAAGTAACAGAATTAATTAGCGCCGCAGGGTAATGAAATAACCATTAAAGACACGAAAACGAATTTGGAATTTACGTAGGAATGCATCAAAACATAAAATTAAAATGAATTGAATGGATTGATAAACGTCTTACGTCCTATAACTACTGGAATGTGTAGAGGCTACTTACGCAAAATCCCTTTCTTAGAAGCGTTCTAGGAAATTTCATTGACAGCATTCAAAGAAAATTTTATATAACAGTTTATTTCCCCTTTTTATATGCTTTTACAAAAAAAATCTGTATGCTGATAATATGCATGAAAATTTGATAAAAATTAAATAGCACATATCGTACATACTATATGGAGTATCTCGTAGAAGTCGTAACTAATTAGAAAATAAATCCTAATGTAGAGCTTTTCAGAAAATACGGCAGAGTAAGTACAAGTAAGACAAGTAAGAATATTATGGTCGAGCAAGGCCGGCGAAAAGATACTCTATACAAGTTCGCCTACCTTTGGTAATAGTAAACCAAAAATTACACGTTTTCATGCAAAGGGAAGAAGAAGCCCCCATATTGGAGATTTCCCCAAGACATCGCGTGATCTGATCAAAATTTAGTAAACTTAAAAAAAACTGGTCTGATCCGAACCATTTTCAGTAGTGTTCGTCCTTAATTCAAAAATTATCAGTTTCCCAAATTTTATTGGAATACCTCAGAAAAAACGACCTATAGGTTGAACGCAAAACATCATGGACCCAAATCAGACGAACGGACATACAGACGCACAGGCAAGAAAATGGTTCCGAATAAACCGGTGGGTCTTTCTCAAACTCTTCTGGGTATTACATATGTCCGCGCTTAATATACCCTTTATCGCAAGTGGTGTAGGACATATAAATAAAGACGGACAGACAAGAAAATGGTTCCGAATAAACCGGTGGGTCTTTCTCAAACTCTTCTGGGTATTACATATGTCCGCGCTTAATATACCCTTTATCGCAAGTGTTGTAGGACATATAAATAAAGTTTACTAATCGTTGTTGATCAAAATTTAAGAGAAAAGTGCATAACAAAAATTAGAGACGTTCTCAAAAGCAAATTTAATGAAACTTATAGTGGGAAGTTGTAGGAAATTCTTATAAATATAGCATTAAAAATATTAGGAAACATTGTACAACACGTCACAGATAACTTTAAAGAAAATTTTGTAAAAAATTTCAAAAGGATTTTATTAAGCACTTGTTTTACGAAATTTCATGTACCGTTTAACAGAAAAAGCCAAAAAAGTTCTTTAAAATAATCTTAGTAAATTTGAAAAATTTGACGGGAAACTATTTTCAATTCTTTTATTTTTGACTAAATATTTCATTTCTATCTAAGGTTCAATTTTTTATCAGATCTAAAAAGTTTTTAAATATTCGACACAAAAATGGAGAAACTGATGAAAAGATTGATAGAAATTTTGTTGAACATTTTCTAGATTTAGTAAAACGTCAATAAAACGTTTCGTACACAGAGTTTCAAAAATGTTTTGCTAGTGGTTTTACAGTTAGTACGCTATTCTTCACAATACCACAGAGACGATGCAGGTCATAAGCCAGTGGCAATTATTGCTTTTTTGCTGTTTTCGAAATTTAAAATTTCTGTCCTACAACAAAATCAATACTGGAGACTTTTATTTTAACTGTTCTCCCGAAAGATCAGTTTTGATGAAAAGTCCCAAAAACTATGGCATGAAAACACAGTCATAAGCTATTATGACTACCGGTATGTCATGACTTCAGACTCCTACTGTTAAGCTCATTTTGCGAACATTTTCTTAATTTAAGCTGAAATCAAGATGAAATCATGACCCCGTCCTATAGAATTCGTCAAACGATATCGCCTAAAATCACAATTCTGATGAAATTATATTCAAGCTGATGGATTTACCTTTTTGTTGTTTTGCAAAAATGAACAGCATCATCGAAAATTGTTACGTTGCCAAACCGAGGTATCTCCCCTTTTTTTTATAAAATATCTTGATTTTAATAAACAAAACCAAAACGGAAGTGCAGAAAAATGAAATAAAAGGAAATGAAAAAAAGAAAAAGTAACATATAAAAAATGACATATGTGAACGATAGAATGAACATCACTAGTTTTTCAATGAATCCAAATTGTTTATGTTGCGGCAATTGTTTTGATAAGTTTACATAAATAAATACCTGTTTAGGATTTTATCTATTTTTAAATTTCCATTTTTATTTAATTTTATTTATATACATTTAACTATTCACTATAAGTTTATGTGTAAAAAGACCATATCATTACAAAATGTGATAAGGCGCGTGATTTCAAGCGAAGTGATTTGTATGATTCCCGGTATTAATCCACTATAAAGACATTTTGTAATAATTTCTTGATAATTTTTATACCACAATCGATAGAGAACTTTAGATGAAATATTATGAAAAATTAAAAAAAATATTAAAAAATATTTAACATAAAACAAGTAAGAGTACTATAGTCGAGTAAGGCCGACCTTTAGATGCCCTGCATCGCTCTGCCTAATATAGTCCTTCATTAATTTTCGTAATAATACACTAAAAATCGTACATTATTTTTATGAAACGATATACTTTTCATATTGGAGGATGGTCAATACATCAACTTTCGTGACAAATTTAATTTACTTTTCAAAGATTTTATTGTTTTTCAGTTGCTTTGGTCATAAAAACTATTAGACTTTCTTGCCAGTTTTGCTTTGCTTCTCACTAGACTTCCTGTATGTGGTAGGATCTACGGACTGCCCTAGGGTTAATTTTTATGGTACGATGGACTAACTTTCATGGACATCCTTGTCATGTTTTTTAGCAGATCCTTATATGGGATGAAATTCTAAAATATAGACCCCCGTGGTCCAAACTCGATAACGTTAATATTTATGCCAAATTATTATTATGAACAAATTTTCGCCAAGAAATATTGAAAATTAGGACTTTCACTTTCTCTAGGGTTCAAAAAATTGCCCTATCCAATCCGAGTTTCTCTGACCAATGTAGAACGAGAAAGCATTAGTTCTTAGCGATTTTTGTCGTAAAATTTTCAAAATTACAATATATTTTCATATAACGACTTTTCAAAATAAAGCGTTATATGGGGATTGATTCGGACCATTTTTAATAGCGTTCGCCCTTTGGCCAAAACAGGCCGATGTCCCAAATGCCAATAAAATATCTTAAAAATGGCGATTTGAAAGCTGAACAGAAGAATGCAAGACGAGTAGACGTACAGACAGACAAGCTTAGATCGATTCAGAAAATGCGTCTAAACGAATTGGTATAATAAAAGATTGGCCTGTGCCAAGTCCTTCTGGAAGTTGTGTATTTCTTCGCAAACTTAATATACCCCTTTACCAGATTACAAAAATTTAAAGAAAATGTTGTTAAAATTTGTGAAAAATCGGAATAAAATTGGATTTTTGCACAGGTGTGCGAAAGTTATAGGTATCTTTGGCCGCTTTAAGACATTTTCAAATTCTTTTGTAAGTTTGGGAGCGATATCTTAACTTTTGTGTGTAGAACTACAGATACTATACATTTGGGCAGACAGTCAAATGGACGGACGAACAGGCGGAGCTTCAATGCTTGCTTGTACGCGCTATGAAGGTATGGAAAAACAAAATTAAATTTTGATACACAATAATATTGAGTAGAGTTAAAGTTTCCTATTTTTGTGGGTGCACTACAGCATCGCCCATAGAATATACGTTACAAATTTTTGTAGTGATGCACTTTACGAACAATGAGTAAAAAACAATCTTTATATCTTTTGAAAAACAGAGGTGTTTTCGGTTAACGTGGTACGGTAAGCATGTCCTTCCTGTGCAAAAACTTACAATGTCTCTGCCCAACTTGGAGTCGATAGCTCCATTTTCTCATCCCGGAGCACGTTTGTAATGGACTTTACATAGACGGACAGACGGACATGTTTAAATCGATCCAGAATTTGTTGCTGATCAAAAATATGTACACTTTATGTGGTATCTGAAGCTTGCAGCTATATAATGAATTAATAAATACACCGCTCATCCTTCGGTGACATGTATAACACAATTTTACTCTTAGGACAAATTATTTTCAAATTTTTAAATACCATTTTAATCGAAATATGTTTTTAATTTCTAAACTATAATTTCTTAAATTCCATTATTATGGAAAGCCAAAAATCCAGTTAACATAAACAATTTGCAAAATATGGCTTAATAAACTTTCATGTTGGCATGTTGACATGAAAAACAATTTTTTTCAATTAGCGTTTGGATTTTTATTTCTGTTTTTATACCCATCGCCAAAAGATGAGGGGCATATTCATTTTGTCAAAAGGTTTGCAACGTCCAGAAAGAAGCAACAGAGATTCCAGCAAGTATTCTTGATTAGCATTAAATTCTAAATCACATTCGAAGTTCTTGCACGCAGATTAGTATTGAAAATGCGGTGAATCGGCCGGAGGACACGCCCACAGCATCAAGTAAACTGTGAACACCTCTCTTTTTCAAAGAAAAAAGAAATTCATTTTTTGATCATTAGTCATAAACGGTAACAGATAAATATACAAAAATTTAAAAGCACGTTCTATGAATGATGCTGTAGTATTTGTGTACAAAAATGGTAAAAATTGACCACGCCTACTCCATATTATTTATATTATAGCGTATCAAAATTTACTTCTTCTTTCAATATCTTTAAAGCACCCAGAAACAAGTTTCAAAAACTCCCTAAAGTATAAAAATTCTTGGCCAGTTACAAGTCTTATACGCACTTACACATGTCCGCCTGTTCGTCTGTCTATATGTCTGTTTGTGTAACTCTGTAGTATTTGTGGTAAGCATGCCCCTTTTAGCGAAAATGAAGATATTGCCTAAATATTTTCCAAAGGGTTTGGAATTGATTTAAACTTTTCGAAAGGCACGCCTACAACGCCTACACGACAAACGCTTTTATCGTTTCGGGATAACGGTGATGAGTATAAAAGATTCGATCACGAAGGAATATAATTTTCGTGCCTGTTTTCTTTTGTGTTTTATACTAAAATGCTGTCGATATAAATTGACCTCGGCACCGTTCCCCTCCATCGTGCTCATAAACCGCAGCCGAGAAAATCTTTTCTATTGAAATACATAGAAAAGCTTTAATATCTAAATTGCATACATGTTGAAATATGTAAAATGCAAATGTAATGGTGTAGTCATTGACATGCTTACATGTATGTGGCTTGTCAAAGACATGTCGTTATTTTACCTATGCATGTATATGCATGCAAATATAGTGCATATGCAACTGTGTTTTAGGACAAAAAGACAGATAAGATCTGTTTTCACATTTCCAGATGTAGTTTAATCTACAAATCCATTAACACGATGTTAAGAATTTTTTTTTGTTTGTATATTAATAAATTATTTTGTTGAGAATTCCGAATGACAGAAGAGGGCTATCATCAGCATTAAGGTCTTTGATAAGCGGCAAAGCCAAGAAATGCATAATGATTAACCTAAAATGTTTACAAATGTTCATTTTGAATAATTCATTTAATATGATTTAAATTTCGTTCTTCTCTGATTCAAAAGTAAATAAATTATTTTATAAAATCAGACAAGAATTAAAACTAATGAACCATTTACTTTTCACTTGTTATGTATTGAATTTATTGACACAGAACGCAATACACCAGAACAATCACCATAAGAAATGGCTGCCGCATAATAGAAGATTTTAGAACACAAGTCAAGCACGTCATATAAGTTTCCTTTTTCCAAATGTTTTTCTATCCATCATCGAAGGATGAGGGGTATATTCATTTTGTCAAAGCATTTGCAACGTTCAGAAGGACGCTTCGGAGACTCCACAAAATTCATACTTCCGGTTGTCCATCTCTACAATGTCTGTTGTAAACACTCTCCTGTCCGTAAAAACGTAGAAAATTCTTGCATGCAGGTTGGTATTGAAAATGGACCAAGTCATTCGAAGAACATGAACACAGTATCACGTAAACTGAGAACACATCTGTTTTTCAAAAGGAGTAAAGAATTAGTTATTTGCCCATTACTCATAACTTACACTTGGGAAAAATTTACCCAGCCTACCCAATATTGTAATGTATAATAATTTAATTTTTTTTTCGACACTTTTATAAAGTGCAGAAATAACTTCAAAACCGCATAAAGTATATAAATTTGTGACCCGTTAGCGAAAATGCAGATATCGCCTAAAAATTTGAAAATGACCCAACTTGCTCAAAAGATACGCCTACAATGCCTATACGCCCATGCGAAACTCCTTATTCCAGAGTATAAAAGTTTACTTTTTTACATTTTTTGTCTTTTTTGGTATCACGGTGGTGGGTATTAAAGTTTCGGTCACGACCGATTATAATATTCTTACTTTTTTTGGTTGCTTTTTTTGTTTTATAGTTAGATGATTAGAATGAATGTTAATGTATATGGCTGGAGAATTAAATGTAGACTTTTTTAAGATTTATTCCCTATAAATCAACGATAATTGGCTATAAGAGATGAACGAAAACTAGAAAAGAAATTTTAAGAAATTTTTTAATATTAATTGAAAATAAGATGGATTTTGTGTAAGGTTATGTAGATAAATATAAAAGTACTAATTAATTTGGGTTAAGATAAGTTTTTAGATAAATAAAACTTTATGTTATCATGATGTTTTTCTGATCTATAAGGATTGTTAAGATTCAAATGTAGGGTTATCTATAAAGTTTTTTTTCCGATATATTATTTTAACCTTGCCATCAATGTCCTTCACCGGACATCTTACGGGACTGGATCCTTTTGACGTAATTTTCAATGTCTCCTTTGCAAATAGCGGGCCATACCACGGTCATAACTTCATGGTCATTCGTGTTAAAAACGTCAGAAGTTTGAGGATTGTTTGCAAAAACTCGATCAGTTGCGTAAAGCTACATAAAAATATGAAACGGTAAGAAATCGAAATTTTTTGCTAGCCAATCCACATCACCAATACGTGAATATACACGTATGACAAATTTCTTGCACCACAACGCTAAAACGGGGCATGTTACGTGACTTGTGACACCGTTCTGTTGAGCCCACATCTCTTTAACATCCACATCTACAATTTCACGACAAAAAAAAAAAATGAATTTCATGTGCCTGTAGTGTTCAGAATTGACAGTTTGTGTCACAACGTTCCACTATTACGGATTTTCACTGCTCCGGATACGAAAATTTTGAGCCTTATGACAAGATGCGAAAAATCCTCATCTATATGAGTTGAGTATCCAATCTGCGTATCCTCTACGGATTGCATGGTCGACTGGCTACAGTGCTTGTGTTGGCTGAATTTCTGGATGGATTGATGGAGATGCAAATTCAAGTACAAAATGCGTCGTAATGTGTCGTAAGGTAGGCCCAAGTTCTGTGCCCGTATTTTCACTATTGTAAGTCTATGAATTTTACTTAAGAGTGATGCAAACGTAAACGCGTAGTGCTAAGCTCTGCATAATTATTGTAAATATGATTAAAATAAATCGCAACATCATCGCTTCCCTTTCACTTGTTCTTCACTTCGGTCAACTCGATATGTTTTGAAGCGTGTCATCTTTTCTTTCTTTTCTAAATTTCGTTTTTGGCGTCTTTTTCGTTATTTATGACACACTTCGCAAGTGGGCGCACCTAGACAGTTATATGTGGTCACAGTACAGTATTATAAACACAGTGTTCTAATTTCGCGGTTTTATTTGAACCTTATTACATATTTCTTAATTAATGAAAACTGCCATTTTTTTTAAACTAATAAACTAATAGATGCTTGCATGCATTTCGATCAGCGACATCTATTGGTGAAAATGGTAAAGTAATATGAAGTATCTATGAACACAACGGTTAAATTCGGTGTTTTTGGACTTTCTCTACATAAAATAACAATTTTCTATTCACTATTATTGAGTTATTCAGTGGATACACCGCTAATCGTGGAACGCTCAAAATTGCATTTTCGACATTCGTTAGTTTTGTTGTTTGATTTCAAGAAATGCGCTGCCAAAGTCCATCAAACATTTTTAGAAGGTTATGCTGAGTGCCTCTGCTCCACTATATCCCACATGTCGCATTTGGTGTCAACGATTTAAAAGTGGTCATTTTGACGTCAAATACTCAAAGAACTTTCGAACATTTCAGTAGTTAATGAATCAACTGTTTTTAGACGTTTACATGCGATGGAAGCAATCCAAAAAGGAGGTACAATAGCTAGCACACGAATTGAGTGAAAATGCGACGACACTTGTGTATATCACCGAGAAACAAACGATCAATCAAGCGAATACCAGGCAAAAGGCATATCAAGACCGAAAATAAGTCACCAAAGCCGCTCAAATTTCAAGAAGATGTTTTCTTCGATTACCGTGGTGTTGTGCACTATGAACTCCTTCCGTCGGGCCAAACTGTTAAGAAGGAATATGATTTGAGTTTTAGAATTATTTTGAGATCAACGAAATAGATTTACAGAAGTTGAGTCCAAAGTACGCCTTGAGAACCTTTGGAAACCCCCTTTACTTTCTCTTCCTACGGTGAACGTAGAAAAAACTGAAAATATTGAAATTTAAACCTTCTTAAATTTAAATGCCTTGTGTACATTATATCGAACTGCAATTTGTCGTGATATGAACGCGAATACAAACTTTCCAAGGCGAACATTTATAATCATATTTTGCTTTTAAAATTTTCCTTTACCTTTAGGTGATTGAAAGGACACTCCTTTCGTTTTGGCAGCAAAATTTTTTCTTTCCATATTATACATCTACGCAGGTATTCTGCTTTTCATTTATGTCGTTCTATCATTTGACACTAACGACTACAGAAGGAAGAAGTAAAGAAGAAAACGAAAAATAATAACTTGTTCATAATATTTTCGGGTAAACTGCTGATGAGGAAATAACTGACGCTTACTTGTTGAGTAATAAGACAGGCGGCCAACCAACTAAGAGAAAAAGACCAACCAAGAAAGAAAGTAAAAAAAAATATAACATTATCATAGAATTGAATAAAAAAGAAAAAATTTTTTTCGTTAAATTTGTCTGCATGTGATTTTCTTTTTATACCCATCACCGAAGGATCGGGAGTATTTATTGAGTCAAAACGTTTGCAACGTTTAGTTGGAAGCTTCAGAGATCCCGCAACGTATATTATTCTTGATCGGCATCACATTCCGGATCGATTAAAGCATGTCGGTCTGCCCGTCTGCGTAATGCCTGTTGTAAACATTCTCCTGGCCGCAAAAATGAATCTATCGACTTCAAATCCGGCAAAACCATTGATAGTTCTTGCACGCAGGTTAGTATTGAAAGTGGGCAAAATCGGTCGAAAGACACCCAAGTTTTTCAAAAAAAATACAAAATTGGTGTCTTGCTCATTACTCATAAACTACAACAGATAAATTTACAAAAGTCTTAACGTATACTCTATAAACGATGCCCCAGTACATTTGCAAAAAGTGAACAAATCGGCCACGCCTACTCCATTTTATAGTTTGCCATATTTTCATTTTTTTCAAAAACTTTATAACGCACAGGAATAAGCTTCAAAAACACCACAAAATATATAAGCTCTTGGCCAGTTTCAAATTCGGAATACATCTAATGTTCATCCGTTCATCTGTCTGTGTCTGCGTATCTGTGATACACATTCTCGTTAAAATGAAAATATCGCCTAAGAACTTGCAAAAGAATTCAAAAAAGACCCAGACTTTTCAAAGAACACGCCCAAACACACCCACACGCTTATATATCAAAAACTGTAAACTCTTTCGCTTTCCACGTCGTTTCCTTGTCACTCATAAAGTCCAACACTTACACCATATAAGTTCCGCTTTTATTCTGAAAATAGAAAAAATCACCCACGCCCACCGAAGAGTAGAGCATGAAATTTCATTCATAGAGCATGGAAATGTAGTTCCTTATTTTCTTAGGATATAAAAGATTCGGTCACAACCCAATATAATTTTCTTACTTGTTTCCCTTTTTTCCGAAGATATGTTTACCACGGATATGTCCAACATTTCCTTGTGTAAAGAGATTGTCTTTACTTGATATATTTTTGTTCTTTCTTTTTATATTTTCGTTTTTTTTTACGCAATAAAGTTTATTATTTCATGTAAAGGGTGGTTGATATATACAAGTCAGTGGCGAAAGACCATAAAAAACAAATATATATATATATATATATATATGAATAAAGAACTTTAATCAGCTTTAGAGAATTTTCATTTCATATGGTTTGTTTGCGGTAATGTGTGCGATTAAGTTTTAATAAAAAAATAAAAAAAAGTTTGCTCTTATGTGTTTTATTTTTGTTTTCTTTAGTTTGTTCACCCAGTGAATATCACAACATAATGTGTTTTACATGAAAGTTAATATCAAAGTGAAAATATTTGATTTTATTTATGGTGTAAAATTGCGAAATATATTGATTTTTTTGATAACCCAGAAAGGACGTGAAAACGAATTGAAAACACGTCCTAAAAGAGTTAAAAGAAAACGTTACTTAGCCATTAACTTGAAGTGAATTTTCAATATTCTTACGAGTTATATGTTTTGTCTAAGTTGATGTGGTCCTCAACTTCAATCGTCTATCATGTTGTTATGAAGTCTCTGTGAGTGCTCTTCTGATCGAAGTTTTGTCATTATCGTTTTACGTACGCCATGTACTAGATCCAAATTTTTTGGCTGGCCCAACATGGACACCACTAGGTTGTTGTTCGTTACGCTTTCTGCTAGAGCTTGGTTTATCATCTCTCGCTTAATCCTAAATCTTGGACACCAGAATATAGTATGTTCAGCATTTTCATGTAGTTCTACACACTTTGGATAATATTGTTCGCTATCATGCCCCTCTTATATAAGAAGTGCCGAAAGCTGCACGGTCACTCAAAATTTGCGTTAAGTAAAAGTCAACGATTCCTTTCCATCGATTCCTTTACATTGGCGATCAAATGTAGATCCATCCACCAAAGCTGGAGCTGTCCCATTCTGTTTGCCATGTCCGCAAGCTTGCTCGGTATATTCGTCCCTTTTCTTCTCGTGCAAATCGCTTCGTAAGAGGCTTTCGAGCATCATATGCGTTTGCTGCTTATCTGGCCAATTCGTAAGAGGCCTTCGAGCATCATATGTATTTGCTGCTTATCTGGCCAAGCAGTCGTAGTAATTAGTCAAACTGGACAACTGTTTGAATATTATGTCTTTTATGGACTATAAGTTGCTCGGGTACGTTGGCACCTTCTCCTTCTACCTTCTTTTACCTACTTTATTTTATAGTTTATTATATAGTTTATTATAAATACGTAAGCGATCCAAAAACATGGTCAACAAATTCTGATCAGTATCTCTTCCCGCCCATCAAGACTAATGTGACTGTTTACATAGGTAGCCGGTGTCCACTTTTTCACTGAAATTCCTTTTCGCTTTCGAAATTGCTTATAGCAGATACCGGCAAAAAACACCTGCGCAACTCTTCCCTTTTTTTTTTTAGGCATAGACTCTATGGACGAATCACTTTTAATTTTTCAAACTAAACCCGACTATGTAAATATATGCCAAGCGTCAAATTTTTATGCCAATTTTTGTGAACGTCGGCGTTCCAATAAAAGATGTCAAAAAGTGGGGGCGATCATACGGCAGAAAAGAGTTACAAAGTTAGATCGGGATCGTTAGAATGTTACGCTAATAAGGAATTTAATACGCGAAAGATACGCCTAGTATAATCCTTCCGCAATAGATATAAAAATTTAAACAAATGAAAATCCGTATTTTTTATAAGTCAATGCTAAAAACATACTAAAAAT
>CCAG010005226.1:0-42182 GCA_001077435.1 Glossina morsitans morsitans
AATGAAAATCCGTATTTTTTATAAGTCAATGCTAAAAACATACTAAAAATTTTATTTTACATCAGACATGTTTGTGGTTTTTCTACTTCACTTTCATTTGGAATTTAACACAATTTTAAGAAGTTTATGAGATGGATGGACATTTGTTGTCTCTTTTCATGTTGCAATTTAAATTTTCTTAATAATTTGTTGTACACCCGTACTCTGCTGCAGGTTTTATTCATAAATATTTTATTTATTTATATTCGGCTTTTGTAAGAGTCAATTTAATTCCTATCTTTCTGTCATTAGAGCCAATTTCATTTATTGTGAATCTCACAAAGTGACCGAAACTAAACCTAAAATGACAAGTTTCTTAGTCGGTTACAAGATCAAGGAGCAATAACTTGGTGAATACTAAAAGTAATACGTTGCCGTGACAAAGAAGAATGTCTTGAGGTGACCAGACGCCCATGGATGGCGAAAGCGTGCCCAAACACCGGACACTTTTCAACATCGGCGTAATGTAGGAAGTGTAAGAAGATATATATACTTATATATCTGTAGGCTATCTGTGGATTATCTGTTACACACGAAATTCACATTTTTCCATTGAAAATGAGTAATGAGTAGTGTCATTAAAACAACAGTCGGAATGTAAAAATCGTAGAATTCCTTGGTATTGGCGCCATCTATATGTCATCCTACATCTTATTGAGAAGTCTGTGATATACTTTCATCAGAATCAATCTATTATGCTCTTTAGTAGCAATAATGGTTTTTCTCTAGCATTTTCACCTATTTACCCGCTTTAGAAACCGTCACACACACTGCCGACTTTATTCATCGCTTATCCATATTTCTCGCCTTTGAAATAATCTACGTGTGGTGGTCTTTCCCGATATTCAATTTCTAAGTTTGGCAAAGGGGTTTACTTGCAAGGTCCGCACAAAAACTCAAATGATGTGAATACAGATGTTTGCTGGAATCGTTTCTTAGTTCAGCTTTTCTCTAGAGTTGGCACTGCACACGCACTTGTCATTCAACCTACATTTACAGTAGTTCCAGGTTCTATTGAAAGCACATCTACATGCCTCATGTGGGATATTAAGCAAAAAATGTAGAATGTGAAGTGTAAAATATAAAATAAACAATACCAAATATAGAGAAGAGAATACACAAAAATTATAGAGATTAAAATACAAGGTATACAAAGCGCTGAGTACCGAATACAGGGTAAAGCATACAGAATATGGAATGTAGGGAAAACGGTACAAAATATACGATATATGTTATAGAGTATAAAGCATCGAATATAAAATAACGAATTCCGAATATAGAAAAAGGGATATGTAGAATTAATAATACATAATATAGGATGCTGGGCGTAGAATACACAGTACAGATTGTAAAATGTAGAGTATAGAATCTAGAATATAATATGGAATGTATATATACATAACTAAAATATACAATATGTATATATGTACATGTAAACATGCAGTATGAGATATAAAATATAAAGAATGGTGTGCAGAATATAAAATATAGGGTAAGGTCTACGTAATAAGGAGGATATTGAATACGCAGCACGGAATACATAATGTAGAATATATGGGGAATATATATTATAAATGTTAGTATACAGAACTTAGAATGTAAAGTTTAGAATATGGAATTCGGAACATAGTCCAGAGTTTAAGAATATAACTTCAGTTCATCTACACAAGATGTCTTACGTCTACTTTGCCTCATGCCATCTATTCTTAAAATTTCATTGTATCTTTCCGTTACTTACAAGTACACTTAATACAATTAAAAGGAAATATTAAATACAAAAAATAATTTCTCCTCTGCAAGCATGTTATATATTAAAAAAATTGATCTTTTTGATTAGACTAGAAAAACATATAAATTAAAGGAGCAATGCAGACTCTTCATAAAGAAGTATACCTAACAGGCTTTTTTAAATTATGTTTTAGAGCAAAGATTGTTCCAGCACAATACGTTCGAAGGCCGCTCTTATAGGGTGCAGAAAATTGTCCAATATTATATCTACTACAGCGCCGTTTCCCACTAAAAAATATGTTTTCTTAAACTTTTTGAATTAAATTAAAATCTGATTTCTTTTAAAGGCCAATTTATCTACATCAAAACACTTAGAAAGAAGAAGAAATCTGCACCAAAAAACCTAGAAAGAAGAATTTTACGAATTGTAATGAAAACCGCATCAAAACGAGTAAATTAAATATGTCTGCCACCGAATCGTTGAAGCGTTTAACAAGCGCTGCAGCCGACAGCAGAAGGTTTGTTCCCAACAAAAGGGAAATGAAAAGTGAGAATACTTATAAGATGCTTCTTTTTTTACAGCCTGACGAAGACTTAGTCGGTGCTACTGCTGAAGAATAAATAAATTCAAAAATATTCATAAAACTAACCTGAAAGTCGGGCGCAGAAGCTAAAAAATCTACATATATTTTACGATTTTTGAAAATCCTTTTTTCCTTCCATTTTCTCTCATTCTTTTACTTATCCTATGGGCATAACTCCCAATTCGATACAAAGGAATTTATTCTTTTTTAATAACTATACTTTCGCAACAGTTATATTTTTAAACAATAATTTAGTTTTCATTCAGGCATTAGCTAACTGATACTACTCGGAATTATGAACTAATTAAAGGTAATTACTAAGAAATAACAATAATTACATTAAAAGAGAATAAATAAATATTAATTTACAGAAGACGATAACAAAGAAAAAAGTGGCTTAAGAAGAACAAAGTTCTTTAAAGCGTAATAGGACCGAAGGAGCCAAAATTGCGCGCATTTAAACTAAAATGGGAATAACTGCCAGCATTCGACCAATCAATTATGTCTATAATGTCCACGTAAAAGACTCTCTGTTACAAAGTGCATAGGCTCCTCCACCATTTCTTGTATAATGCCGGCTGCCATCATTTCTTTCGGAATGTCACGCTTAATGCCCCCACACTCGTGCAACCAGTGTACGGGAAATATTTTTTGAATTTAACACCGATCATTTCCAAACGTCGTGGCAAGTACACACGCCTTCATCTCGTGAAGTCAGCGATCTTATCCGCGTTCCATTTGGAAGTATTCGTCTATGCGATTAAACAAATAGAAGTTTTCAAGAATTCTGAAAACTTATTTTGATTGACTGGTGATAATGTGTCCGACGTAATAACAGCAGTTTGCAATCTTTGGAATAATGGAGCTATAGCTGTAGAAGAATCCATGCCGACAAAACACATCCACACAGACATGGCTCCACCGATTCAGAATTTGCCGCTGATCAAGAATATATATATATATATATATATATATATATATGTTGGATAGAGGCTCTGAAGCTTCCTTTCGAGTGTTCAAAATATTGTGACAACCTCGCACGCTTTCTTTCCCTCTTCCACCCGTCACGATCCTTTAGTGATGAGTACAAAAATGATGACCCTAAGAAACCAAATTTGACCTAGAAGATATCTAAAAATGCAAGTTTTCAATTATGATATTGATTAAGTTCCCTTACGTAGCTCTGGATTGTTTGTTAAACCGATTTGCCGTTTACCTGCGCTTTAGAAAATTTCTGGAGCTGGTAGCAAGATATTATTTTTAAGTTATTTTTCTCCCAAATGGCTACCGACAGACAAGAGAATTTACGTTCATGAGCATTATGTAGAAGTGAGTGGCGTTCAGTAGGTACGCTCTAAACAAAAACATGGTTTTTCTTAAAACGATGCCCAAAACACAATTCAAATAATTGCCTCCAAATTTTTAAAATTTCCGCATAATATTAAACACTTTTTCGGTGTAGTTATGGCTACGTTCAGCTTTTGAGGACTATTTGAATTTATGATGACATCCTTTTCAAGACCATGGTATAAATCGATTGTGTTAACCATGATATTCGTACGGCCCATGGATCTATGGATCTAAAAATATTACCAAAATTTAAAAAAAGTAAGAACGTTGTAGTTGCCCATGTCCACCGTTAAATAGCGCATCCGATTTCGGTTACTTCAATTATTCATCAGATCCACAAACAAACTTAAATTGTTTCGGAAATATGTCGATATGATAAAAGGTGGCTCTCTCTATCAGAAGTCCTTTTGGGTTTGGTGTATACCCGTACAAACAGAATATACCTTTGTGCAACAAATGGTGGGACATTAAGAAACTTTGCATTTCGACGTGATTAGGCTTCAGTCGGGGATCTCCCTGGAATTGCCAAATTTACGAAGCCGATCTTTAGGATATATGCCAGAGAATCAACTCAACTCGCATTGCCGTCACATAGCGTCGGTCCCGAGAGAAAGGCACATTTTTAAATAGATATCTGATATCCACCTTTATTATTGATGGAAAAACTGATTAACTTTGGTGATTAAGAAGTTAAGAAAAAAACGAGTATTTGCACCGTCAATTAAGTTGTTTTTGTAGAAGTATAAATTCGGCCATTTGCATGTTGTCGGATACATGCGATATTGCACATTTAAACCGCTAACGATGTAATTATAGTTTATAAGATTGGTACTATTTATTTGATATTCTAGATGTATTATGGCCAGAAAAGAAAAATATTTTTCAACCAAGATACAAGGGGATACGATTAACGAGTAACTCAAATCATGGTTTTCAATACACTGTAGTCTGACCACCGATAATTATATGTGTGCGCCCACTACAAGTGTGTCGCAAATTAAAAGGCATAAACGAACAATTAGAACTAAAAGAAAGGAAATAAAATGTCACGCACTCGAAAACTTATCGATTTGCATTTCATAGCAATCCCAACTAAAAAACAAGTGCGAAGAATGCAATTTCATTAAGCGCCCTTATTCTTCAAATTAAAATGTTGACTAGATTTCAAATCGACATAAATATTGGACGATTTCCTACACATTGGTAGCCGAGTCGGTAAAGGGTCGCGACTAACAACTCAATGGCCGAGGATTCAAATCTCAAGTTCGGTAGAGTTTTCAACATACGCAAGCATGTGATCGAAGTTATCCGGAAGTCTTCAAGTCCATACTTAGTAAATTTGTTTACAAAATATATAGACAATGACATAAAAAATACTGGATGATTTTGTTCGTACGAGCAGTCGATCAGGCAGAGAATCGTGACTAATAAAAAAAAAAAGAAAATACTGGATGATTTTAATAAGTAGCATCATATTTGAAAGATCATGATTAGCCTTTACGTCGCTTATGTTAGTCAGGGATACCTCCAGCCGAGTTTGATTGGCATAATAAAGAAATAATTGATTTGACGTTTTGAAGCCCAGTAGGTTAGGTTCCCTCTCTAATGCAATTTTCTATGAGAGGAGATGCTTCACTTTAGCATTGCACTGTTAGCTTTTTACAACCCTGCCAATCTTCCTAATGCACTCGTCCTCTTATATATATACTCGTCAAATATACATATATTTAATATATTTAAAATTGCTTCAAATGAGCATCTACCCTAAATTTTTCATAACGCTTTCATGCGTAGTAAAGTAGTAAAAGGTGAAAGGAAAAATTCTTGAACACTTAATTTTGTATATATTATTACTTAAATGATATCAATATATTATAGATAAAAGTTAATAAACTAAACTGAATGACTAATGACATGTTTCAACATCCTTCTCCTGAATCTTGTAAGCAAACGTTTTAAAATAACTACTGTAATATATTTCAAAAATTACGGGAAAAAATTTAATTTCCGTTAACTTCAATTTAAACTACTAGTGTTCCTTTAATGTCTGGCTATGAAGCATGTTATTCATTGAACGATGACATGTCAAGCAAAATGTTATAAACTCTTGTAACCAGAAACCACATGAAAAAGTTTTAATTCAACTTTAGTTTGATGCACTAACGCATTTTAAAACATTTACCAAAAGTTTAAATGAGAATTGAAAAATACACTACAAAGAAGAGAAAAAGATTTATTAACACTTTAACGATAATAACGATGCGTTCTTTATTTATTTCTTTTTTTTTGCTTTGCTTTGCTTTCAAGTAAAGAAGGACATCACACGCAGGATTCAGATAAAAGCGTGTACTCCTCAACTGTACAAAACTAAGCAACCAAAAGAAGAATATAATGCAAAAAAAGGAAAAGAAGATGACCGCAGAAGACAGGAAAGAAGGTGATTAAATAAAGTAGATCTAACGAAGGAGAAAGTGTTGGTTTTCTTTTGCTTTTTGCGTAACTGTGCGTTCGGATAGAACAGCTGTCATAATAGTAGCAAACAACTTAGCAAAAAAGAAGAAGAAGAAAACAGGAAAGGCTTGATATTTGGTTTACATCGATTCTTTGGCTACCTACTTCCTGTTCTTTTTTTTTGGTTGGTTCATTTGTATATTTGAAGCAACTAAAAGCAATATAAGTGGCAACGGCCCACCGTTAAATACGCTACACCACTTCGCTTGTTGCAGTTATTCATATAATGACTTTTGAGAACGAGTCATAGGGAAAGTGATCGCAAAAGTGGTTCGATCTCGATCATTTTCAATAGCGTTCGTTCTTGGGCTGACACATGTCAGTGTGCTAAATTTTTATCAAAATATCTCAAAAATTGCGGATCTACCTCAAATGCTTCTGGATGTTGTATACATCCGCATAAACTTAGTGCACCCGTCGTAACACAAGTGATGTAGGGTACGTAAGAAAAAAAAACGAAAGAATTTTTGTACAGAAATATGCGGCATGAGATTTCCTATAGCGAGTAAAAATATATTCAATAACGGTCTTCACACAAACATGCTGTTATAAGCAAATCATTACTCCGGTGGATATTATTATAAAGCATAACATACATGTGTAACAGATAACTTAGTGCCGTTGTAGGGTAACTTCTAAAACGCGGCACGTACAAGTAGCATACTTAAGCCCCATTAAGTAGTAATTTAGAGTTCTTCTAGTAATTTAGAGTTTTATTAGCATTGTTCGGAACCAAATACTGCACCGATTTTTTAAGCGATATATCTGAGAATAGACTTCGTATTGAGCACAATAGCTTGTGAACTTTGAGCTCGTCTTCTCCTCACAGACAAATACTGAACCAAATAGATTAAATGGATGTTGCTAATCAGTCTGTTTAATATGTTGTCAACATATGTTGTCAACAAAACCTCTGAAGGAACGTTTGACGAACTTAATATGACACCCTATAGGGGATATAAAAGCGAATATATATTCTTCGTTCAAATATGAGCAGCAGCACAATTAGAATGCTAAAGCGATTTATATAAAGTGCACTTGTCAGTCAGTCGGTGAGTTTGCGGTTGTTTTTGTCTTATCTTGTATGTTATACTCAGTTCCAAATTTGCACTTTGTTGAATTTTTTACCACTTTTTATAAACTCATTTTTATTATTATATTTTTTTTTTGAAGCAGAAACTTAAGACGTCATAAAGACGCATTGTTAAGTTGTTCGTTATTTTAAGAGCGTTTTTCCGGTCGTAGCTTTCTGGTTCATAGTTTCACAGTTTTTTTTTGCCCATTTTTAGAATTTTTTTAGAAGACTTTTGTTATTATTTTTAATTCTGTTAAATAAAGTTGTTTGTAAAGATAGATCTCTCAGTTTTTGTTTAGAAAAGCTTAGGAAAAAAAAGACCATTAACGGAAATAGAGAGACAATGAATTAAGAAAACATTTTTTATTCAGTAAGATGTACACTATACGCTGCACAATGAATAAAGACATAAAGCACTGAGCTGGTTCGTAATGCAGAGACTAAAATCACTCCTCATTTTGGTTCCATGACATAATTTTAATATATCTACTACTTCATCTATTATAGTTATGTATACGTTTGCTCCATAAGCTGAGATTTATGTAATATTTACATACCAAAAAAACAGACTTTTTTCTATATCTACATTTTTTATTTTTACCTAACACACCTGACTGTTAAACCTGTTAAGAGTAGAAATTAGTTCTGTTTGTTTTCTAAAAGAGAGTGGAAGTAATATTGTAGGGTGTAGAATACAACCTTTAATTTTTCATTTGAAAGTACTGGCTATGATCGTAGAGCTTTCAACAGACGTAACTCTGTGCCAAAAACAGGTAATTTTTGGGTAGCTTTATCTTTCCTGATTAATTCGAGGGACAGCTTTATTACGTCTCTACGAACGATGAACAGTGGATGTGATATTTAGATAGTTATCTGGGCGAAATGTATTGTGGTGTGGTCCAGGCAAATGAAACCATCACTAAGAAATTCTGCCATCAAATGCAAGCACGACAAGAAATGGCTTTTGATATGCCAAAAGTCCAGAAGATGTCCAGAAGTTCAGAAAACGCTGTGAGCTTGTAGTATGAAGAGATTTCCTACCTTCTCCGTTGTTATCCTTCCGATTGATAACCGAATTTCAATAGAAATCACGTCCACGAACGGTTTTTCGATTCTTATGCCGATTCATAAATATAGGTTTTTTTCAAGACAGGAATTCGAAAATTGCGCGAGTGGTAGTTAGCGATGTTTAAATTATTCATTCGTTTTATTTTGTAATAAATACATGTTTGTTTATAAACATATCAGTGATATCATGTTGATGAAAACGATAAAGTAATGCGAGGTATCAGTCTACACAACGGTTAAATTCGATGGTTTTGACTTTTCTCCACATAAAATAACACTTTTTAATTTAGTATTATTGAGTTATTCGGTGTATACCGACGATAATCATGGAACGCTCAAAATTGCCTTTTCGACATTCATTGCTTTTATTGTTTGATGTGAAGGAACCTGCTGGCGAAGCATATCAAACACTTTTATAAGGTTAGGGTGATGAGGCTCCGTCGTATCTCAATTGTCCGTTTTGGTTTCAACAGTTTAAAAGCCGTGAGTTTGATGTCAACGATAAAGAACAATGGATTGGAAGACTTATTGCACGAAGACCCATCTCAAACACTCAACGAACTGTCGAACATCTTAGCAGTTAATGAATCAACTGTTTCTAGACTTTTACATGCGGTGGGAGTCATGTAAAAAGAGGGGAAATGGCTACCATACGAATTGACTCGAAATGCCATTTCGAACCATTTCAACATCGCGGTAACTTTCCGAATAATCTGATATATTTTTCGTCTACATGGATTCGCTTCGGTTATGTTTATTTCCGTACTATGTTTAAAAGTATTGTATATGTGATCCAAACATCAAGGCAAATCGGGGGGAGCTTTGTAACCCTTCTAAAGTAAGTGGGTCAGGGATCTTAGAGAAACAAGATACCTTAAAAAGTTTTACTTAATTATCTTCAGGCAGAAGCTAAAAAAACTTTAATAGAAGTTTCTTTTTATGACATTAAGATTTTGAGTAAACAAATTTAGCACACTTTAAGACATTTCCCCAACTCAGATAAATCTAATTCATTTTCAGATATTCGTTGACATTGCTGAGTGTCTGCGACGGTTAACAGAGAGCCATTTATAGTTTTCGCTTCAATGTGTGAATATATCTGTGCGTATAATCATGTCAAATTATAAAAGAACTTTTCGCACCTCTGCCTTATTTGCTATATGTGCAGAGGCTTATTTATAGATTTTTGCCTGCACAAAGCATTTCCATTCCATACCTTTCATTCTAAAAAATTGTATTCTCTCCCTAAACGTAATCTACATCGTTATCCATTTCAACAACACGTGTGGTTCTGTTGTGTTATATGTATCAGCGCAATCATCAGCATCGCATCGTTATCATGTTGTCATATCATTTTATATTGTGTCGTCTCGCCTTACTCTTAAGCTTTGCTATAAAGTTTTCATCATCACGTCTTTTTCTGTTTATGTCTCTGCTTCGCTTTTTTCTTAGCATTTGTTGCCTTTCCATATAAAACTAACACTCAACTGTTTCGCGCAAATGTGCGGTGTATAATGGATTTTGGGGTGTATGCGCGCGTCTTACGCGTAATTGTATGTGATTTACTGCACAACTGCACACATAAAAAGTTTTACGCAGTTTTATATGCTTTATGCTTTCGTTGTAGTTGTTGTTAGAAATAATTTGCAGCTCATTAATCTTCGACTAAATAAGCGGCAACAACAATAATGACAACACCGATAATGACGATAAAGTTTGTTGATTTTTATGTTGACATTATTATCCGAAATGAAAACACGACAAAGGCACAAGCGTTTTGAGGAAGATGAAGATACTAAAAAATAAAAACCACTAAAAAGAAAAAGCGAAAGAGAAAACTATTTTTAAAATATTTTCATGAATATTGTGGAGAGTTTTTTGAACCGTCAGCATAAATATTTTATGGTGTATTAAGTTTTCTGTTCTACACTCGAAGTTCTGTAAGGAAATTACTTAAATTGAATTTATGCAAAACTATTATCCGTAACCTTCTTGAACTTGAAGCATATTACATAAACCCAACTTATCGAAAGATAATTACGGCTCCTTGGCAGTTTCGGATGTTTGTTGCGGTCATAGGAGAAATTTTATTAAAGTTTCAAGTTTATACATCTTCTAAAAACTTGTGAAGATTACAATGCTTACATATATTGTTCTCAGCAAAAGATGAGCCTCAAATATAGCTTTAGTTTGGTGACGTATGCTTCGACTGCCTTCCATGGCATTAATTATTTATGAACGCATAAGTCGACATTTTACGGACATATACTTCAGTCCTCTTAATCAGATTTATTTTTATTTATGCATTTAACTTTTGTAATGTTTTCCCTATAGTTCAATCTTTCCATAGAGATTCTGGAATATGTACAATTTTGTGGATTGAAAATAAGCACTTAAGATCGACATCATTTCCAATAATAAACGTTTAATGAATTTACCTGCGACACCATTTTCCCTATTTATTAATTTACCTGAGTTATTTTTTACAGGAAATATATATATTAGGATATTATCAGCTTCTCCGTAGAGATATGTGAGAACTTTAGTGATAATTGAAAAGAAAAGCTTTAGAGGTTGGTTAAGCCTACAACGGCTATTTTGTCTTATCTTGAACTAAGCATTAAGTTTTAAAGCGAGACTTCTATGCCTACCTGGTATAACGACAGTGGTGATTTTTAGCCAAAGTTTTGCCTCCAAGGTGTTAAAAACGCTCAAATTTTAGATCTAAACTCTTTGATCCACAACAAAAAACAAATCGTTTTGTTGAGAGACTTTGTGTTCACCTATGATTATTAATATTACTTCGTTCCAACAATTTATAGCTTTATGAGCAGCGAATTGGATAGAAATATGTCAACCGATTTTGGGCGAGCATAGTGTCGTATGGAGTGATTTATTCTATGATCTGCTAACTTTCTCTAAAAGTTGGATATAGTACAAGGGAAGGGTGTCTCGAAATGGAATTAGAGAATACCCTGAACCATACCATACCGAAAGGTTTTCTTTCTAAGTAAAATCTCTCGAGTGCTAAGTAATAATTGAATAAGTGATAGTGGGATTTAGTGACACATATTTGCATTATCTTCACAAAATGAGCGTCTGGTATGATTGGGTTAATTTATTACTTTTGATATTCAGAAATTTAGCCCGTAAAAACTGGAAGAAGTGACGAGGATTTTGAAAATTATGCCCTCAAAGTATTTAAGCAAGAAAGTTGCTGCAAACCAAAGAGTAAATTTGTAAACTGATATTAAAAACAACTAAAAACCCTTCACTTAATACAGTTATTCATATAAAGACTTTTCAAAGTAAGATGCTATATAGCAAGTAACCTAAAGAGTGGTCTTATCGAAGCATTATCCATTTCAGTGGCGTTCGTTCTTGGGTCGAAACATGTCAGTGTACAAAATTTTATCAAATTATCAACAGGTGGACGGGCAAGCTTAGATCGATGCAGAAGCGCTTTATAAATAATAAGAGGTGGGTATATCCCAAGTCCTTCTGGACTTGCGTACATCCGCGCAAACTTAATGTATCCTTACAGTATAATATGTCCTAGAGAAAGAGAAGAGAACCTCTCATTATAGAATTTACTAAGAGCTTAAAAATTGACCTAATAAGCATTTCTATCTGTACACAGTACAAGTTTTGACTTATCTTTTTGAGTACATGAGAGCAACAAATGATTTATTTGTATGGATTTTTTAAGGCAACGAGACGCGTTTCAAATTAAAAATGTAAAGTCTTTTTATTAAAAAAATAAGTGAATGCGGTACTCAGATATTTAACTTCTGTTGCTATGCTTTACATGAAAAATCATGCTTTCAACACTTTGTCGTATTCTAAATGGTGCAAAAGGCTTCAGATAAAACTGTGTAGATGAAAATATTTGTTTCCTTCACTAAGCTTAACATTAAATTGCGTAAATAGCAACATTGGCTCTCCTTGATTGAAAATCGGTGGTTAATACTTTTCGCCGATTTGTAAATATTTTCTATGAAATTAAGTCCAATAAATATTTATAAATTATCATTAAATTTTTTTCCTTTTCATTGAACTGTACTGTACATGTAATGAATATAAAGAATTTGTGTTTTTATTAATGTCATAAAAATTCAATCTATTGGTTATGACAGACAGGAGCAAATCAATTTTTTTGAAAAGTTGTCATACCCTTTAAACAGGAGAATACATTCATATACGTTTGTAATCTTTTATTATACATCCTTGCATTTTATGATACACTAGCACTATCAGCTGCTGATGCTTATTATGCCATGGGAAAAAAAGGACATAAAGTGAAAAGAAACGAACGCAACAGCGTCATCGTCTGTATAATATTAGATTAATCAAGAAGTCTGAACGAATACAAAGTACTTCGGTACTCGCATATACCGTAAATTGATTTCTATTCAGTATACATTGACTGTAGGTATGTCGATAGGAAACAATGTACTTAAAATTGTAAAAAAGTAAGTTTTACATTACCGTCACGGCAAAGTACATAACCTGCGTGTAACAAGGAAATGATATAGACAGATATTCCGTCGAATTGATGATGTTCATTATCGAACGGTTGGTAATTAAAAAATATACGCCTTGAAGAAGCGCTTAAATCATGGATTCGAGATTAGAAAAAGCTAAGAAAGTTTAATTTTTATATTTTCCTTATTTTTAAGTATATAGTCTTCGTTGCTAGTGCTCAAGAACTTCTATCCTAAATCTAAAAAATACTAGTAATAAAAAGATTTCTTTATCTCCTATTGATACATAGTAGAAACTGGCCATGTTTCATTACATTACTGCTTTGATATATAAGGTAGAAGGTACCTGAGGCATCCCATGAATTTAATTCTTTGTATATTACAAACTTTTAGAGCAAGTAGGATAAACAAAGACATGATTTTATGTGTACTGAGTCATGCTTAGCGAGATCTTATGTTGTACATAGTAGTTTATACATATTTCTATGAGTTGGTTGAATATTATAAACTAATGAAAACATAAACTGATATATATATATATATAAGTGAAGAGTTAGGAGCAAAAAAATAGCATATTACTACGAAATTTTTTAAAAGTTTATATAACACCTTACAATGTCATAAAATGTGCTTCGGTCCTTTGACAATCTCGTTATCAGCACCACGTGCCCATAATTACATGTGTTTGGAAGTAGCTCTCGCTACTTGTGGTGGATAATTTTGGTTGGGATTCAATGCACTCTTTATCAGCAGAGATTTACACTTACCGATTTACAAGCGCCAGAAAAGCGCAGTTTCGTCTTAGGAATAAATCTTATATGGCATCTGAACTGCATAAAGCACGTATATTTGAACATTAATGTTCCCGTTCAGAACGACAGCTAGACAAACTAAAAGGTGGGTCTATCTCGAATCCTTCTGGGTATTGAACAAATCCACAAAAACTTAATATACTCTTGTATGATAAGTAGCGTAGTGTATAAAACCTGAACTGATATCAGTTCAATCAATGAATCAGCGATCTATTAATGACATTTTTCGAGATCAAAGCCCAAGCATAAGGTTCTGCTTTGAGAAGTAAAGACCGCTTTAAATCGTTTCTGCTAATGATTTAAGTCCTTACTAACGATCTGCAAATTTTTTGCTAAAGAACGTCTATGTGTTTTTGTAAATTATCAAGAAATTCCTGGACGGGGGACACATCTTGGTTCCCATCTAAAGGTACTTTCCTATTTACCTCTTTATACATGTTCAGCTTCCAAATGAGAGCAGCTAATTTTTTGCTTAAGCAAAACGCCTAGTGACCTATTCGGCGAGTTGGGTTTCATTGTAATCTGTTGTTTAAGTTTAAACCTTATAACTATTGAAAATTATTGTAGTTGCTATTTTGTTGGGCTCTTCCTGTATTACTATATGTTCATCATGTGTTTTCTCCTAGTCCAATAGAACACAGAGAGGGAAATATCTTTTCTTTTTCTAAACATCATTAGTTTAGATTAGAAAGTCATGTTTATTTAACTTTTCATTCCTAAAGCAAATTATTATATAAAATCTTTCATTCATTCGCTTACATCACATAAGCATCGAATCAAATCTGGTTTAGATTCATCATGAAATGAATGACGAGGTGTACAAATGAAGAGAACACATACAACACAAAAAGAAGCAAGAAAAAAAAAATGAAAACCGCGCAACATCAGAAACAAGATAGTTTTGCATAATAGTTAATGATTAGAAGGCATGTGCAGAAGTTTTCTGTATTAAATTTTACTTGATTTTATTTCATTTATTTCCGTTTTGCATTGCGAAGTTAAACTACTCGAAAAAATTGAAATGCTTTGCAAGAGGAAAAAACAAAGAGTATAGAAAATATTTTAGAAAAGAATTTCAAATGCTTTAAGACTCGCAACTATTTTAACTTTCTTTTAGAAGTTTTCTTCAGTTTATTCCCTTGATCCATTTCTATCCTCCAGCAACAAAGTTTTGTTTTAAAATATTATGGTTTCTCGCATTAGAATGGCGTCTTAAGGAGTAAAATAAGATTATTGATAAGCAATATATACTTTTATGTTTTAATGCTACAAAGTAATAAAACATTGCTTTTATAAAATTCTGGTGACACGTTTGATAATGAAGCGTAGTAGTAGCTTAATAGAAACTGCTTATGTATAAAAATTAAAAATTACAAAGAAAATAATAAAAAAAGGACATGTAAGCAGTAGGTTCACGATTGTTTACTTTCGATAGGGGGAAAAAGAGCCATTAAGTGCCTGCCTTAAGGACTTATACAAAATGTTTTTAATTTTCTACTTTTAGGAACGCGAATTTAAATTCTAATAGATTTATGCCGTTAGATAATTTTCAAATTTTTACAAGGATTATAGACCAAGTAGAATATTTACATAGTACATTTAATAAATCGATTTTATTTCAGTTTTAAACGACAAAATTCTCTAAGAGTAAATAAAAGCTGTCTCTGTGTGTTGAGCGTTTCAAAGCAAAGTTTTTATTAATTCGGAAATTCTAGGGAATCTTCAACAGAATCATAAAGAATTTTTAGATTCACCTGCTGAGCGAGGCTCGAAAAACACAGAAGCCTATCAAATTAAGCGTCGAAGGTGGTAGAGTTTTGCCAGTGAGTGAGGTACAAACAATTTATTCAGGTGTGAGCCTTGAATATCCATTGAAATGTTTATGAAAAAGATATTACATATATAAAAATGTAGACAACTTAAGTGACATCTTTAATCGATTTTAATCTGTCCTTAATGATTAAAATATTGGCCATCGAAAGGCTGTTCACAAGGAAATTGGAAGGAAAGTAAGGGAGGCAATGGGTGCCATTGAATTGCAGTGTAATGGCAGATACAAGCCCCTAATAGGGTTATGAAAATCTGGAAAGATAGCTTAAATTTGGCTGAAGATGTTCAGCCAATTTTAAATTGAAAAAAGCTACGCACGGAACAGGTTACGTCCACGTATTTAAGCGCGCATTAAAAGTTTGCCACAGACTTTCGTACCAAATTTAAACACTACGCATTAAGTCGTGCATAGGGCGATTATTGATTATTTCTAAAATGTGAAAAAACAGAGCAGACTTCAGTCGATGTCTTTCGGCGCGAAGGTCTAACAAGTTGAGTATAGAAAACGTTGTATTCTTTGTAAGAATGACTAATATAATTAGAATATCATTCACATCATAATCTACTTCCTGAAGCGCATAAAGAGAATATGTAGGTCGCTCCCGTCTTCTCAAATGAGAAGAAATGCAAATGAACTTAGCAATTTCGTGTAACTATGACAATTTTTCGCGGAAAGTTGGATAAACGTTTTCAAAATCTGATTCACGTTATTAATTAGTACGACGAAGAAAGAATGGAATGAACTATCGTGCGCCTCCGCCTCGCTCTTCGATCATCATCCGAAGATACTGCAGCTGCGTAACAAGTTTATGTAAAATAGAATAAAAATAGCGGTCCGTTCTGAACATGCTTCGACATCGTAGTAAAATATAATAATAAAATGGCTTTTGGTACGAAAACGTTCCATTCGTACTAAGGAATGTTGTTATGCGGCAATATGGTAGATTTGGAAGTTAATTGAGTTTTGTTGAAGGTGCTCGACGATTATGCGCGACGAAATGCACTCGGCCAGCTGGTTCAAAATGACAATTTTGGTAATTGGGAACTGTCCTCTCAAGGGAGATTACTTTGCAGTCTGTGGAGATCAAAGTAAGATCTCGTTTCGTCACAGATTCTAGGTTAAGGGATGATGGCAGAGATTTTTCATCTCAATAGGCGTCGATCGGGCTTGAGACACCGCCTTTTCGACGTAAGATACTGTGAATGTCCGATTTCCGCCTTGTCCTTCTTCTGGCTCTAGTTTCAACCAGTAGCAGACCATAAGCAGTGATGAGTACTCCTAAACGGATATGTAAATGAAGACAATGTAAGATCATTGAGAATCTAGTGATTTAGTGGAAGATAAATGTGTGAATTCTTAATAAACTGAAGTGAAAGCCCAATAAACTTAGTTAGGGAAACAGATCTAAACCGGATTAATCTAGAAAAATAAAGTGTAGTTCCAATAAACAAATTTTAATTTAAGGGCCCAAGGCAAACATAAAGTAAATTTTATTAACACAGGTAAAAGTTGACTCCCCTACAAGTCTCGAGTAGGATAATAAAAAACTCAAACGCGTCTTACTCCTGCTAAGAGCTGTTTTATGAAGTGCTACACACAATTGAATACTTTTAACGATATACAATGTATATGGTATGGCCGCCGAATACACAAACTGCCTGACCGTGGGATGTCTACTTCCTTTTTGGGCTCTAACCAGCATTAATTCACGGTCATTTTGAGTCCGTTTATACTACCTAAGTGCTGAGTATTTTTAATAAATTTCGTATTGAACTAATTTATGTTATATATTAAACTTATTTTATGTTATTTATCCAAGTTTATATTCTTTCATTTTTTGTTTATACTATTGGGCACATTGCACTTAATTTCAACTCTTGCTTAGGCAATTATTTTCTTTATCGTACAGTGCATATTTTGCTTTAGTTTATCACCTTACAAATTTATTGTAATCGTAGCTTAATATTGTACACGTATAATGGAAGTTATTCAATTAAAACTTTTCGGCAAACTTGTATTCGCCGGAAAGTGTTTTGTAGCTGAATTCCGTGTAATTAGTAAGTTAGTCAATTATTTGATGAATGAGTGAATTATATTGAAATAATATAAAAGAAAGAAAAAAGGAACTATAAGCCTTAGTTTTGAAAATACGCTGTATATGTTATGTTGCACATCCTATGTTATATAGAGAGAACTTACAATGTCACAGTTCTACAAAAAAACTTACAGATTCTGTGCAAAAGTAAAATAAATATTGAGTGATGTAGGTGTACGTGTAGACAAAATAAACATAAATATAAAATAAACTTTTTTATTTACTGAGAAATAACCATATTTTCTCATTTTTAAGCATGAGTTATATCTGAATCCTGATTATGCACAATTATTTGCTAAACGGACGAGTATTCTCGGGATAATAATATCATTGTATAATCAGAATATATAAATTGAAAAACTTTCTGCTAAACTTTTACATAAAGAGTTTTATTCTCATAAACATTACGTAGAAAACTCAAAAAAATTGTTTCGTAGACTTTTTAAGAAAAAAAAAAAATATATATATATGTAGAAAAGAAATTTTAAACAACCATAAAAATTTTGAAACTATCAACTTTGTCCGCTTTTTTAATTTTTCTTTTTTTTTTCTTTGCTCGATTTTTCGTGTTTAGTTTAGTACCAAGTACTGAAACAGGGGAAACTCATTTTAAATAATTTTCATCAGTTGCAATTGCCGTCTTTCAGTTAACACTTAAAAGTGTAAACTTTATCAACAGCTGGTCAACACATAAAATAGTTAATGGATTTCACTTTTACAACTCTTGTACACTTAGTTTCTATTTATTTTTTTTATTTTTTTTTTAAAACTAAGTTTTTAAATATGTTTTCAAGAAAATAGTTTACGAGAAAAAAGACTTTATAATGTACAAATTTATAGCGAGAATGCGAAGAGAGCCAGAGGAATTGTGTAAAAAAATGGAGAACAGTAATACAAAGCGATATGGATAGCAAGAGAGTTTGCTCAAAAACAAGTGAGGAAAAGCTTGAGAGATGGGCCAGCAAATGGGAGAGGTACTCGAGAAGAGATGCGAATACAGAGAAAACAAAGAACTGATGACATCGTCGGGCTCTCGTATAGCCTGGGAGATAAGAGGAAGAAGACCCCATAAAAAATTAAATAAACAGTTCTGCTACTGATTGATACTGATTTCTATAAACAATTATTTTATGCATGTATGTGTGAAGATTTTTCGGAACCTGCTTCTTATAAGTACTAGTTGCAGTTTGTTTAAAAATAGACGTGCTAGTTGCAATTGGTTTAAAAATAGAGCGTGCTAGTTAAGAACTCGGACATAAGGCAATAAGAACTGTATAATAAATTATTTGGAAGAGTATAACTGCTGTTTGCATTTGTATTCATTCAATTCCCTCACGACTTCTCTCTGCATCACCATTTAAGACTTCTTCCAATATCATGTATACCATATATCACTGGATCGGCTTCGCTTATTTGTACTTGATAATATATTTTCACAATTTCGAGGTTTGCGGGATGGTAATATTTATATTATATTGAATAGCTTTGAAATTCTCTCAACCCAGATTTTCGGTATTGTTAACGAAGGTAATGAAGATTTGCGCTTATTGGCCGCGTTCAAGTGCAAGAGTTGTTTTCCGGCGATCGTAAAACAGTTTTATCCCTAAGTTGGCAATCCATCCATGATAGTAGCAGGCAGTTCGTAAGCCTGCCGGACGAACGATTTGTGTTATACTAAATGATAATATATAATATTGCATAATAATAGCTAAGGCTTTTTGTTTAAACAATATCACTTACCTTTGCCAATTGGACGAATTTAAGTTTTATATGCTATCTCGTCCTGTGATCTTGGAAATTTTTGCGAAAACCTACAATCACATCAATGTGAACAAAATACACTCAAGACAGCCAAGTCAGTGGTCGTGGGTTCGAATCTCAGTGCGGTGGCCGAACTTTGTAAACAGCTGTATGTTATATAGAATTGCACTCATGTTGATTTAAGACTAAGATATTGCATACTATTTAGTTTACCTTCTGGGCTGACTTTCCTGAATGAAATCATAGTTTAATATTTAGATTTAGCTTCGCGTATTAGTGGTTTATGCCGAAAAATATGCTACGAAATTGTTCACTTTGAAACTGTAACGGTAAATTGTCAACTTTGCTGTGCTTTTAAGTAATGATCATCGCTTGAAATACGTAACGTAAGCCTTTAACTTAAAGAGTTTCACTTAGTATCTTTACGGCTGTTATGTATAATTGCATCCAGTGATGAATATGAAATAAATTAATAAGCCTTTTATTGTGTAGATATAAAAAATAAAAGGAAATAAAACTTTAAAATTTTTGAAACACCCTTCTTTTTAATGTTTAATAACTACCTGTTTCGTACTTAAGTAAAAGTTATTTTCTTTCTATCGTAAAGTTTTTTATATTCAATTTTACTCCAATCAAGTTAGACGAAAGAGTAAACTCTCGTTTTGAAGTTCACCTCTCTCTCAGTACCTTTAGAAAAAGAACAGCAGAATACCGGATATAACCCATAAGAGTATTTCTTCTTCTTCTATTTGAACATAACATTTCAATATCCTCTCGTGCGCGTCAAATTGTTGCAATCTAAATTTTTCTTCTTATAATAGATGACTGTTAAGACAAAACGTTTGTATATGTTTGTATAGGCAAAACTAAAACTTTTGCAAATTTTTGAAAGCATAAAAACTTTTTATTTTCAAGTTGTTGTTAAAAGTTTTGTCTTGTTTATCGTTGTTGTCTGCACTGGCAATGGCAATATGGAACAATAACTTGCACTAAAAATGCCTGAAAATTTTATTTTCTTAGTTTATTTCTTTCTTTTCATTTTCAAGGCCAAGTGTGCCTACGCATGTTGTTCAGGGATTTATTTAATGACGTTGACATTGAAAACTATAAGCGTTGAAATAGAAATTTCAATTAATTCTGCACTTTATTGCACTAAACTCCTTATCCTTAAAAAAACATGTGTACACTTTGCTATGACAGTAACTTATGTGTATACGTGTGTATATATAATATATTGAAGAAAGTGGAGCAAGTCCTTGTCAGGTTTTAGAAAAGTGTAAATTACCACATTTAAGTTTAGTGAAACAATTACATTTATATGATGGGACACTTGCGTTGATTTAATTAAAGTTTTTGGAAAACTTATGTTTATTGGTTCATTTTCTTTTACCATTAAATCTCTAATAACAAAAGAAAGATATGACCTCAAGTGTACCTAATTGAAGATACTAACTAATTGTGGTATGAGGATATGTTAAATTTGTGCGGATGTATAGAACATTCACAAGGATTTGACATAAACAGCCCTTTTATTACACTGAGCTTGTCTGTTCGTCTGCCCGCCTTTCATTTCTTTTGTTCACTTTGCAAATCGCAATATTTAAAATATCTGGATTAAATTTGATACGCTGACGTGTTTTCACACCGAACATGCAAATTGTTCGAACGTGTGTTCAAATGCCAGTTTTTCTAAAATATATTTGGGTTATCTATAGTTATAGCCAAAAATTAAAAAAAAATTGCCGATCTGTTTGGAAGTTTTTCTAGTTTTTCCTACATTATGCGCGTGTATGTAAATAATTGACACTAATTTCTAACCACATATTCATAATAGAGAGACGGGAATGTTTGCGCCAAATTTTATCTTCTTACCGTTATTTTTGCAATTGTGACGATTCGCAAAATTTACCCCTCGAATTAATGGGTTTCAGTGAAAACAGCTGTATCAATTCTGGAAATAACAAAGTGGGCGTGTCTCAAAAAAAAGAGTAGACGTGTGTACTTGCTGCATTAAATCATTAAAACCCAATACAAAATATCTGAAGACATCTACTTCATCATGTAGAATTTTTTAGCTTGACATCAAAAAGGGGTCAAATTTATCGTTCCATCGTTCCAAATCCAAAATCTAGTCTTAATAAAAATTTTAAAATTAACTACATCCCCTGCGAACATTGCTTTAAGGATACTATAAAAAGCTATGGAAATTGTAGCAATTATAGTGTTGGCTGTTTTGAAAAATCATCGTTCGAGGGATTAAAAAACTTGGAAATCGGAAGGCAAGGCAATAAGCTATAATACCTTAGCAGAGGTTTTTTTGAATCAAGCATTCTTCTTCGAATACTTGCAGAAAAGTTCGGAATTGTAAGGAAAAATATTTTACAGGTAAAGCATTTTTTCCACGTATTCCAGATTAGGTAAAGTGTTGATTATTTCATTAGAAACAAAACCGATTTTCTGAAAAATTTGCAGTGGCCTTATGTGGGTTATATTTGAGTTAGTCATCGGAGATGTATTAGGAATTTTAAAAAGTCTAGTTTGCTATGCTTAGATCATTGTAACTAGCACAGCGATTTACCCCGTGAAACATTTGGGTTTTAGTAGCGAAAGTCAACGTAATGCCAACGCTTTCTTTTTGGGTTTGAGTTGTACCCGAGTTGCAAGTGCGCACTTAAACAAAGGCTTAGAAAAATTATAAAGAATCGTATTCACTACGGGTTGTGATCAAAAAGAAATTAGTGTTTTAATATCCTGCTCTGCAAAATAGTGATACATAGCAAGTCTTGTTATATTTTTGATAGGCTTCAGTTTACCTGTTTAGACAGAAGCCATTACAATGGACCAATACGGTACTCTTCATTAATGTTTGAGCATCAGCTCATCAAACATGACTGTTCGTCTGTGGAATTCCATCCCGCTTCATTTACAAGTTACCCCTACTTTGGCACGTTTTTGGAGGGAGATTGTAAAACGCTTTTCTCAATCGTTATCGTTTTGTGTTGTTTCTTATACTGTTTTTTTTTCTTTAATTTGCATTTCTTTCCGTTTTTTCTTACTTTTTTAATTTAATTCTTACTTAACTTTTCTTTATTTTTGAATTCTTTTTCAATTTTAATTTTAAGCGAACTTACTATATAATACATATTATATTAATGCTTGATTTCATACATCCGTCGTTTAGCAAGGTCCAAGTTGGCGCAACGGGGCATATCACTATATAATACATGGATATAAACCGTACCACGGCTTCGTAGCAGGTTTGTCAAGCTGAATTAGAGGCTTGCAGCCTCTGCCTAGAAGATACAAACTAACAAGTTGTTATATACAAAAGTTACTATACACTAGCTTATGGAAAAACGCTTATGCCTCGATTACGTGATCTTACATTGCCGTTAAAAGGTTAAAATATTATTATTGCCTAATATAAGTCCCTAACAAGAAGTGCGTAAAGAAGAAAAGTAAAGATACCTATGTATCTCTCGTTAATAATAGATAAGCTTTGTGCGGTGTGTTCAATAGGTGAACTTACTTTGTTGATACGAATCATACGAAGTCATTGAACGCTGATAATCGACAATTAAACAAAAAATAAAAAATTCTTAAGATGCCTGTTTATTTAATCGAAAGTAGTTGCATTTTGTCGACGAGTCAAATTTCTGTAAAAATTCGCTATATACCATAATATCGCTTCGAACAAAACAATACCGCTTTGCAGGATTATATTCATTTTATAGAGAGGTTTCATGGCGTTTATGAAATAAATGTAGACAGGGATCAAGCTTTCCTTATTTAATCTTACTTTATCTTCAACATGCCAACATGTAAAACCCAACCTTTATTTTCGAACCTTGTTTTTCTCTCAAGTTCACATATCACCCATTGATTTGTAAACATTCTGCACTGATTTGTAAGCGTTTCAGCTCTGAAAACTTCGATATTATAGAGACGTAGCTCTCTGGTGGACATAATGCTGATGAAATTTGGGAAAATCGCAGAAGACGCAGTCATCTTATCATATAGTTGCGGACGCAACCATTGATCAAAGTGGAGTTTGAAATCATTTGCATCAGCCCGAGCAAAACCAAAGAAGTTTCGACATATATTAATAGTTAAAACCTTAACGCACACAGACTACTCCTTTAGGCATCGCTGCTGAAACGAAACCAACTCAAAGAACGAAACAATTCAAGCTTTATATATTGTGAACAGACTTGCGGTGAATGATGAAAAGATGGTCGCATACGACATTATTATGGAAAAAAAACGTGACCCAAAGTGACGGTCTTGTAAGATATTGTTAATATTAGTGCAAAAAAGGGAAATAACTCATCGTGAACCGCTTCGAGATAGCCAGACGATTGTCTACGCTACTTACTATCAGTAAAGACAAACCATTCAGAAAGGGTCATTAAGATCATCTTTTATTACGACAACCTAGCACATTTTTATGATAGAAAAAAGGGGGAAGATGCGAACCATGAACCACTTGGCTTTGTTTTACGCTGGCATATAGTGATGCCACGAGGATTTTCGTAAAAAAATGCCAGAATGTCGATCAAAATAGAATATATTTGGCTTATTATTATTATTATTATTATTCATTCAAAGTAAAAATATTATTCATTCAAAGACACTATAAAATTTTGTTTTATGATATATATTGCGTTAAATTTGTGTATGAGGATGGTTGCGGTTTCATATGCCATTACGATTACGTCTCTGAAAAATATATTTTTTTTTATTTTCTAAATGATAACCAACAAGGACAGATTTTCTTTCTTCTTCGTCTAAAATTTGTTATTCACTTATTTTTTTCACCAAGATTGTTTCACATACTTCGAATGTTTTGTTTTAAACCTACAATAAATAATCTTAATACTAAATAATTATAATATATTTTAAAAATCTCGCAGTTGATTGTATTTTCTATCGATTACTTTGCACTTTAGGTTTTTGCACAATAATACAAGTCTTACTGCGCTTTTTACGTTTGCTTTGAGTAACGCCAGTTGTATCTGTTACGATTGAAGAAACTTTATCATTGTCTGCAACCTTAGTTGCACTACTAGCTTTATTTGATGATAATATTTCTTTCATCTTTGAAGCGTCCATAGTGTCTTTGGGTAAATTAACATTATCAGCTCGACCTTTACGCTTTCTGTAGTCATAATCGTTGTCATAGTCGTTATCGTAGTAGTCATTACCATAATCGCAATTATTACCGCAATTGTAATCGCAATCATTACCGCAATCATAATAATCATCATAGTCGTCATCGCCACCAATACAAACTTCTTCTGTTTCATATTGCACTGGTTGGTTTTGGCCATTATAACTAAGCCTATTAAGAAACTCAATAGTACTGTTCGAAGTGGCAAACTCGTAAACCAAAGGTATGCCAACGCCTTTCGTTAAGCCTAAAGCAAATCCCTTAACAGCTGCTACACCCGTAGTAAAAAAACGACCTTGAGGCACGGTATCACGTTTGCCGTTTTCTTTGAGTATGCGAACAACTTCTTCAGTTGAAAGAGGACGTAATTGCAAACGACCGCCTTAATTGAAAGAAAATAAGACAAAATACAGTTATAAATAAAGTAAATTCTAAATGACTTTGTTTCTGTGCACTTACTTACCTAACATCGGTTTGGAAAAGCATAACAACCCTAATACCAATACGTTGATGAAGAAACAACATTTGAAATTCATGATTTCTTTTTTATTTTATTTTTTTTTTTAGCAAAAATATCAAATTTTAGTAAAAATAAGTCTTTTCCGGCGATGAAGGCGCGTGTATGATGATTTTGTTACTAAAATCTCGCGTAGGTCAGGTTGAGTTTATATGTTTTCTGCTTCTTAGTTTAATGAATTCATTAATAAAAACGCTTTTCGGTTTTTTTCCTTTTCATTTTTCTATCAATATATTACGCTTTTTGTTTGCATTTTCTTCGAATACAATTTTTTGCAAAGAAAGTCTTGCATAGCTTATGAATAAATTATTTGAATAAATTAACATTTTTTGTGTCTTTTTTTGTTATTAATTCTCTTTTAATGGATTTCAATAGAGTAAACATTTTATTCAAATTTACATAAATTTTCGCTTTTCTGGCAGTTTACGAAACATTTGAATGAGATCGAATTCTTTGATGCTTATCAGCTTTAATTCTTTTTTTAAAGAAATGTGAAATTACGCGGTCTGTTATCCATTAGATGCGAGGTTATTTGTATTATTTCATTTCTTCTCTCTTTTCTAACATCTAATTATGACGCTTTAAGGACCACTCTTAGGTCGACGTATTCTTTGCAAGTGAAAAGTTTTAAATCGCTTTTGCAGTTTTCCTACATACGCCTGTCCGTCCATCCGAATGTAAATTTCATGGTATGGTGGTTGGCTGCATATTTTTCTGTGTGTGTCCGTTTCTCTGTCCAATTTATTCTCCAGAAAACGTCTACACATTTCGACCCGTTCGGTCCATTACCTTAACACTCTTCTTTAGCTCGTTTGTTGCTTCTTTATCATTTCAATGCTTAGGCTCACTAAAATTTAAGTAAAACATTTATAGTTGTTGAATAATAATCAATTAAGAAACTGAGCATGACAATGAAGGTCCTTATAAAAGAAAAAAATAAGTGAAAAATTATAGTCTGGCATAATCGAGCATTAAATACCCTACAGAATTTCGCCTGACAAATTATTTCATTTGTTTCGGCCATAAAATATCAATTAGTAAAATACCATATCAAATAGTATATCTTACGGTCCTATAAGGACTTATTTTTGCAAGAAACCTTACCTGATGTGCGGTCCGTAAAATAGACTTACGTGGTCGAAGACTGATAAGGTAACCAACCCTTTTTATCAAACTAGTCTTACGAACGAAATTTCACTGTAAAATTTTAACGTTTAGACCAGTTTGTTATATAACGGATTACTTTTCGGTTATATGGGAGACGGTTTAAAAACTTTTTCAGCCTGATGCAAATTTTTCACATTAATTAATTAGCCAGCGACATCAAGCGGGCAGATATTAAGCGGACAGACGCGAAGTGGACAGGGCGACAAACGGACGGATAGGCAGACAGACTGATTGAGTCTAAACTGATCGGAATAATAAAAACTGGTTCTATCTTAAGACCTTATGGGTGTTACATATTTCGTTTTACAAACCCAATATATCCGACACCGCAAGCGGTATCAGGTTTAATTACGACTTCCAAAAATCAATAAATATTAATTAGAGCTTAACGCGAAGGTACATTAGACTTACATAAAAAATTCCATCTAGCCTGACGATTAACTGACATACCTATAAGTAATGAAACACTCCACAGATTTTATATACAGAGTGAATGGCACATGCATTTGCAGCGCCCTCAACAGAATAAATTCGAACTTTTTTTTGTGGGAAACTAATTCGAATAATGCGCTATGTGAACGCTGAAGCTGCTGTCTGACAATGACAAGAAGAGAACCACTGATGAGGTCCAATCAATTTTAAATGAATATAGTATCGACAAGAATAGATTATGCGATAATGCCCGAACCGTTGATGCACTTCTGATGTGGTACGAATTACCACGAATTTGAAAACAGTTTCCGAATGACAACTTCCCGACCAATTGTCACCGTAAAACGAGTGTACCAAACCAACATTCAAGTAGACTGAGCCTAAAGCGACTGCGCTCTAAAATAAAAGTTCGGTCATACATATTGGCATATTGAGGATAAAGTAAGTTTAAATAAGGAAAGCTGCATTAAAAATCTTTCAAAGGATAAAACAAATTCATCCCTGTCTACATTTATTTCATTATATATTTCGAAGCAAAAAATTTCGTAACGGAACGAATCAGTTTCACGTGAAGACTTCACTACGATTCAACGGCTAGTTTTTATTGCATAAATTATTTGATTAACGTCGTTTGCATTACGTGCACATAAGATGATGCATGTTATAAGCGAAGCGAAGCAGATTGTTTAGTTTAAATAACAAACTTTTCCGCTGATTGCTAGGAATCTTTATATTTAGATGGCAGCGAGAATGATTTCTCTTTCCGAATGCTGAAAGGTGTACAAATATTCTAGCAATTAACGTGAAAGAAACAGGTAAATTTAATTCAGTGGAAGATGCTAAAAAAAATTGCTTCTCTATTAAAACTATCTTCATGACAAAAGTTGACCATCTACACACAGCAACTGCTTAAAGATTCTGCAAACAGAAAAAGGAAATGAAAGAAGATTCAGATTAATTTTGGTTTACTAATGATTTGCATTAAAAATTTATTTACTAAATCTACGAGTAGTTATTTGTAACTCTCGGCTGCCTTTGACATGTTCTATTATTCATTTTCCAATTACCTGTTTTCAATTATCAAATAAGTTAAACCCTCCGCTTGACTGAATTTGTATACAATTTAAATGATTTGAAAATTGAAGTAAAAGCCACACTTGAAATTTTGTTTGTTACGCTCTCAGCTTGTTGCCAATTTTTTTGTATAGTATATGTCCGTCGCACGGAGACGTCACTTCCACATGCAGCGACATTGTTTGACTTTTGGAATCAATTGGCTTTAATGATTCTCGTTTTCTTGTTTTCTTTATTTAGAGATTCATTCAAAATGTTATTTTTATATATGCAAATATATGATTTTTGTTTATAAAAAAAAAAACATTTTCGAAGAAAGTGAAAGTTTGCGGAGAATCATAGAAAATCTTTAATCGTTAACAGGTTTTTGAAAGCAACATAATAATTTTGCTAAAAATTATGTAATATCTCGGTTTGTTATATGTAACAAGTTTTTTATAAGATTTAACTATGAAGCAAAAGTTCGCTATTTAAGCAGTCTCCGTAAGGCTGTTGCTAGCTTCGTTATGCCAAGTTTCAAGCAAAAAGTTTATACTTACTTTTGAAATCAGCTAATGTGACGACAAGCAGAAGCCGATTCTCAGTGCGATCATCATCAACTTGAAGATTTTGTTTTTATATTGGTAGCCAGAAGGTGGATCTTTTGGATTTTTTAGCTTCTAGAAAGGTCCACTTAAGGATTTGTTCCATTTAAAAGTTGAGGTCTTTATTAGGAAGATGGCTGGCAAATACGTTTCGTAGAAGTTCTGGTAAATTTTACAATGCCGTCAAATTCCAGGTTCATTAGGGATGTTTCTCATTTTGGGCAAAAGAAAAAAAACTTTTTTTTATGTCAAATGAACGCTATGATGACGATGACGATAAGGGTGAGAATATTTATTCTGCGTTAAAGTGTTTTTGTGCAATAAATGAATAAAAACAAGTACAAGTATATAACATTTTCAATACGCTATCAAATTGTTTAAAGCTTTATGCTGATCAAATATATTCGTTGTGGTGACTGGGTCCAATTTATAAAGAAAAAATATGATCTTTGTCAGCATTCGGTTGAAAAGTGTAAATTGATTCGATATGTAGCGTCAAAGTTGAACGCAAAAACTGTTCAGTTTGCTGTTTGTTGTGTTGATATTAGGGCAGTTGTTTTATGCTTTTGCCTACACCACTTATGGCACAAGGATGTATTAAGTTTGTGTGGTTATATGCAGCAAACAAGAAGAATTGAGATAGACCCACTTTCTATTACCTATCTTAGTTTGCCTGTTCACCCGATCCTTTTGCTTTCTTGCGTTCAACCTGCAGATCGCAATTTGTGAACTATTGGAATGAAATTTTGTGCACTAGCAAGGAGGAATGCTATTAAAAATTGCCTGTGGTAGTCGTCACATAAATAATTATATTAAGCAAAGTGGCGTAAACTATCTAAACTATCTAATGATGGACCGTGTCCTGCCATATTTTTCTTCATTTTATTACCATTTTTTTATTTAATAAGTACAAATAGGGTGACGATTGAAAATAGGTGACCTAGTGGTTTTGTGCACAATCAGCAAGTGTTAGGCTTTTACCGACTGAGCGCTTTTAAAAGAGAAATAAAGAAAAATTTCTACCGCATTGACATTTGAATCCGCCAACCCTGCCTAGGTAGTCACTCTTCCTACCTATTGGTAATTTTAGAAAGTTATTTAATTTCTTCATCAATAAAAAAAAAAATTCGTTTTAGGACATATAGTTAATACGTTAAGCTTCACCATTGTAGACTGTTTACTTGTTTATTCTTCTCTGGCTACAAAATTGTAGTATTAATACATTCACCCGCATTTCGGGTAATACTTTAAAGTTTAAAGGCTTACACAAATTTCAAAGTAAACAGTCTACAATATTTTTAGATTCGAAATATTGACAAGCAAGCGTAAGTCTGAGTAAATGTGGGTATAGCTATTGTAAAGTGTGGTCTACTGAGCTGCCATTTGAAATCGTGAACAACGACTTGGAAGTCGTGAGACTTATCCTCTCACCTATGCAGTATGCCTAAATAGTCTATAGGTTTGCGAGCTCCGAAGCATATAAGCAAGCCAAATGAAGATGTTAGAAAAAGAATTTGTAAAATTAATGTACATTAGCAGGTATCGTAGGTATTACGCAAACACGTGCAAAGAAAAAGAAAATATAAAAAAATCAAAGGCCAGGCAACATTAAAGTCAAAAAGCTTATAAGATTGAATTTATTTGTTTGTGAAAAACAATTGCTGGGATTGGAACGATGAAATTTTGCACAGATCTTAAGGTCAATAGCATTTTCAAGGATTCTCGATAGCCGGGCGTTACTTAGCAATACAAAAATTCATAACGGCAATGGCACATATATGTAGAAATAAAAAGTTGAATAAATTTCTGAGAGTTATTTGAAACACTTTAAAAGTAGTTAAAAGTTCTATTAACCGCATAAGAAAATTTGTAAGAAAATTGTTATGAAATAATCAAGTAAGCACTACAAGCAAGAAAATCCTGGATTAAGGAATATTATATTATAAGCATGAAGAAGAAGAAGACTTTTAAAGGCAGTTTATTCCCATCACTTATTACATTCTAGCTGTTAGTCCCGGGAGACATAAAAAGTAAGCCAATGTACATACGTATACGTTAAAGAATGCGACGAAACATGTAAAGCAAACTTTTATTTGATTTTATTCCTGCAAGGGCCGCGAACAACTATTCCTAAGAGTAATAAAAAGAGCAGGTGACGATTTTCCTAAACAAACGAAAGTTATGACATTGTGGTTGGGCAAGGGTCCCTATTGAATATCTTATAGCAATTGTTCACTTTCTCTCGTCATACCATATCAACAATTCTAACTTATTGCCACGAAAAAGCCTATCTATCATTACGAATTCCTAAAAGAGGGGCCGCCCGAGAGATACACTCTTGTAAAATATTTATGTATCATATAATATATATAATTATATACCTTACTCCCCACACACACAAAGCTTATTTTTTATCCGATTATTTGTATAGGGATAGGCCGAAAACATGAGTCGACAGAGCCCTAGTTTCCTAATTTGTTGGTCAAAAACTTATTTTTCTTTAATTAGTTTCGTCATGAAATATCAAAATTGATGTCTTGTTACGCTATATAGAATTATTTTATGTAGACATACTTTCTAGGGAGGAATTTAAGAAACTGACTTTTGTATTTCGAACTAAAGACAGTACAATTGCACTAATTTTCATTATAAAGTATTAAAAGTAAGACCTTTTTGCCATAAAAAAGTCTATCTTTGTGCGATTGTTTATACACGAAGGTGTTAGAAATGTGATCCAATCCTAATAAACATCGTCACATTCCTTTTTTATGTTAGCACATTGCTCGTTAACAACTTTTGTCAAAAAGATTTTAAAGTGCAAGTTTTTTTTCGTATTACGGTATTACGATATTTTTTCGGTGTACCGTACAAAATCAGGTTATCAGGAATATAACTAGAAAATTGCGGTCTTTGAATTTGAAACATGGCGGATGTAAGGTTGACAGACAGGCCGAAGGAGAAACATGGTTAAATTAGTTGACAAAATGATTTCATATCTGATTCAGGAAATGGTTCTGAAAGTGGTTTCCGTAACGAAAGGTAAACCTATCTGAAATTCTTTTGATTGTATACATCAATAGTCAACCGTTAGTATATATACAACAAACACTGTCCATTAAAAAAACAACAGATATATTGTGGGTACAGATTTCAAGCGTAGTACGTGGTACGGCAGTTCCAATCACAGCAGAATCACTTGGATTCACAGTTGCAGCATTTGATATTCGCTGGGAAAGGAAAGACTATTCTAACCATTCGGTCTTAGAAAACTACCTCTTCTGTACTTTTAGAAAAAAAAAAAATTGTTGACAAGAGTATCGCTTGTGATGTGCTCTTAGATCAAAATGGAAGTTAAACGAATGACGCCAGCGAGAAGAAGACCGACGCTAGGAGACGTGATATGTACTTTCCGAAATCGCATTCATTTTACAATAAAAAAGAAATTCCCGAAAAACATTACGCTGTACGGTATTGTCGTAGCAACTTACTTGAAGGAGTAGTCCACTGTGCAATATTTAATAAGGCTATCCGGTTTTATTTAAAACTCTAACTCAACAGTGGAGATTTGAACCCACAACTATTGAGTGATATAACAGCCGAAATCCTTTGTCGACTCAGTTGCTCTGTCGGGCATATTTAAACAATAGATTTCGAATGTATTGAATAGTGCTTTCTTCCTCAAACTTCATATCCATTCCCTAGTTTTCATAATTTATTTTTTTTATTCTTTATAATTCTTGGGATTTTTTTAAATTTAAAAAAAATTAGTAGGGTGTTAAGTGTTCGTTAAGTGTAAGTTACTTAATAAGCTCTTCACTTATGGTATGACTTAATTAACGCGTTTGCCTTAAAGGAAGGTTTTGTGCAACAACATAACTTCCTGCCTTTACCTACCCGTCAACCCTACTTGCTTACAAATAAGAAGTCGTTGTCACGCCTAAGGGTAAATGCGCTTATGTTGTGAGTTTCAGCTTTTTTTCTTTTTTTTTTGTTATGGTAGTTATGACACGTGACCAAGTATTAAAAAAGTCAAAGTTTAATTGGTTTCCAATTTAGACATCAATCGAAGTGTCGAAGTTTGCTTTTTCTTATATTTGTTTTTCTGAATTTCTTTACACTTTGTTTTATATTTAGATCTAGAGCAAGACAAGACAATAAGGCGGCAAAAAGAAAACAAAATCTTTCATTGTCAGCATAACTATTATATGTAAGCAATAACTCATCCGAGCAATGTAAGGGAAAGCGAAGTATCCGGCGAAGCGATATTTCATTAATTTATTTATTTATTGGTTTAATTATTAATATACAACACTTGTTAAGTTATGTTAAGGTAATTGTTATTGTTTTTATTTACAAGTTTCAATCTCTCCTTTCAAACAAAAAGAGAGGAAATTTCCTCTTTTTATTGCTTAATATTAAAAGAAACTCACCACAGTAGTGTTGTGCAGATTTTGTAATTTTTGCAGGAGAGCAAAATAAAGAGAAAGGTGAAGTAAGGTTTGCGGAATAACAATTGAGCAAGAAAGCCCGAGAGACACATGGAGCGAGAGAAAGAGAAGTAAAAAGAGAGAGGGATAGGGAGAAAGAATCAAAATTCGCTCTTATACGTATGCACTACTTTAAGCTTTCATTCATAAAAATTTTTCATAAGAAAACGAAAAAAAAACACCTTGTTAGCTATTGCACTCAAAACTGACCTATCCTTCCTTCACGGTTAATGTCCATAACTGATGAAAAGGGGTGTATAAATATTGTTAGTCCATTCGTAACAGAGGAGGCATAAGCTCTGGGAAAGTGTGAAACCCTAAAGCGATTACCGTACTTTAACCATTTGCTTATACGTCGAACAAGTTGAACAAGAACAAGCATCTTACACAGAGTTGAACAAGAACAAGCATTTTACACCAAGAAAGTGACATTTCTGTTTTGTTGGTTTACTTACTGAATAAGCGGCTTTGAATCTTACGTTAAACACATCCTACAGAAATTGCTTTTTACTTTAAATGCTTTGATTTCACAATATTGGGAAAATGAACGTATCGTGTTAGTTTCATTGAAATAAATATGAAAATGATCTGACTAAGTTTCCTTTTTTAATAGTCGGTAGTGAATTCAATGCAACTCAAACGACCGACGGCGCGGCAGGCGAGAAAAAGTCGAAAGGTACCTGTACCGATTAAACAACTTCTCAAATCTGCTGAAAGCAATTTCCAGATGTTTAGAATGACCTTTAGTATGGTTCGCGTACGTGCGATAGTTCGTAATATTGGAATTTCATCGACCAAAATAGCTTATTTACTAGAAGGTAACACTGGCCAGATAACTGCTCATTACTGGCTAGAAGAGGGTGATACTTTAAAAGCCCCCGACGTGATGCTTAACAAATATGCGACTCTTTATGGTAGTGGGCGTTCGCAACGCGGTCAAAAGAACATAATGGTTAAGAGATACTATACGTCGTTGTACAAGGAAATGTTGAATAGGAATGACCCGCTGTTGTCTTTAACTTAGTTCCTAAAAGTTTATATAAGTATGTAGGCTGGAGTCGATAAGTTTATCGCCAACTTTCTTACTATGTGTACACTTTGGCCCATTCCTCTCGTTAGAATGAATTGTTCGTTTCCGCAGACTACGCAATGTTTCGAATGTTTGAATGGGTTTAACCGCCTAACTTGGGATTCTATATATATTGCCGCCTAGTGGATGTGTGCCCAATCGGTAATTGTTGTGTCGTCAACGATTGAGCATTCACAGCGGCAATGAGATTTGAACACGCGAACACCGACACCGTAGCTAGGCCCGGATAAGGAATTTTCGCTTTTAATTTACTTTAGAGAAACATTTTTAACGTCCATTCCATTTATAAAAACGTCGATGTTATGTAGTCCTTAAAATGGCGAAAGCTCAAAAATATTCGAACAGTTATCCCCGTTGGTGTTTATTTCACACGCGACCAAATTAAGATCATATCTATTATCTGCCTATACCGAGAGTGAAACTACGTACAACAATATGTATAGGATTTTCTGAGCTATTTGGCTCCTCCTCCACTCATTATGTGTACAAAATATATGAATCGCCTAAAGCATATATTTTCGATTTTCAATTTGTTTCCTTTTGGGCAAGTACATATAACTGTCCAACAGGATCGCACGCCTTAGTATGTATATATATCTAAACGGAAATCTTAGGCAAACTATTTAAAAAAGGATTGCCTTGCCCAAAACAAATTTGTTTGCTTCTAAGGAATACAATCCTGTCTTAAAAAGTATCGACATATTAAGGGAAATTGCAATGTAATATCTGATATCAAATGTAAATAATATTTAATATATATTTTATTCTATTGCAATTAATATTCTCTTATACAGTGTTTAATTCTCTTACGAGTAATACGTAGGGAGAGAATGAGAGAAAATGTATAAAAAATTGAAATTGTGGGATAAGGGACAAACAAATATCGAAAATTCTTATGCACTTAAAAGGAACTTAACCTAGTAATATCTTAAGATACATTTTGCATTGAGGTATAAGTGAATGCAACATGAAAAGGAATAAAAAAATGAATGCCAAAAACTGAGACGAAATTGAGAGAATCAAGTGGAAACAATAATATATGAGTTATGCGGTATGCGTACAGCACGATGATGAGAATAAATAAGAGTAAGTCAGCCAACCAGCCATAGGCAGCCAAGTAAGCAACAAAACAAAGCAAAGCAAATAGTTAAATAGGCAGACAACCAGCTGTAAACAAGTATCATGCGAATGAAGAACATTGGAAAAACATTTGCAGCTTGTAACGCCGAAAAGCACTAGTAGTGTTGTCCTGTGAGTCGTATATAAAACACGCGTTTCCATTTAAATGCGGGTGAAGTGGCTGTCCACATAAATGAAAAGCTTACAAAGGAAAAAAACAAATAAATAAAGAAAAGAAACATTTTTCAAAATAACGAGATACACGTTAAATCAAAAATAATATATCGTTTTTTTCAAAAAAAAAAACAAAAAAAAATTTAATAAAAAAAATTTTTAAAACAAATTATGAAATAAAATATGCAAACAAAAATATTATAAAAAATGTTTCCTTAACCTTAGGAAACTATTAAAAATAATTTTTATTATAAAAGTGTCCAGTGCTAAATAAATAAAGAAAAATATCCTTGTTTGCTCTGTAGACTGCGCAGCTGGCTTTGAAGATTTCTTTTATACATAGTTTATAGTTCTTTCTATCTCGTGACATTATAGTACACTTCTAGGTATATAACATCGTTAACGTTATAAAGTGAGAGCTAAGTTAATAAGTAAATTCAATAATTAAAAAATAAACAGATTACTCAAGGTTAAATATAAAAAAATATGTATGTATGTAATGTATTTTAAAAAGAAGTAAACAATAAAAAGAAAAAAATGAGCCGTTTACACAAAAATTTGTCAAACCAAAGGCATATAAAAGTCGGAAAGTGAAAATATAAAATGCTACATAGTTGCGTGCAAAGGTTAAATGAAATTGCCTTTTTTCTTTTTTTTAGATTACTTGCATTGTAAAGTTTATGTACATAAACTGATATAAAACGAAAGAAAACAAAATTGCATTTTTTGTAACCTACTTTTCGGGTTGTTCTTGGTTAAGTGTGTTTTGAATGGGAAATCGTAAAAATTGCCTTTGGGAGGAAATGAACCATCAATTGATTGTCATAATGTTCGTGAAGGGAAATGTTATAAAAATAAAATCTAATTTTTTTGTTTTATGAAAAAACTTAATTTAAAAAATTGGAATCTACTTTTAAAAGGCAGCAAGATGTTTTAATACCTGTAAATGACAGAACAAGCGATAGGTTGCATTTTTTTTCTTCTATTCAATTAAAATTGCTTCTCAAATTGAAGTTTGGAAACTTTAAAAAAGTAAAACTTTCCTCTACTAACCGTATCGATTCCATATAAATGCCTATGCAAGTGTATGCATGCTTTAGCAAAATTGGAACTGAAGTGGAACAACGAATAATTAAAGTTTACTTAGAAGACTTGTAATTAGATTCCGGTGCAAAGAGTAAGTGAAATGTAGAAAAAGATTTCTGTTTGACTTACCGAAGATATGGCAAACCCGTCAATGCCTCAAATGTATGAAAAAAGAAAGAAAAAGAAGAGAACACTTTTTCCTGTTCGACTTATGCAAAGCATTGCTTGAGACTTTGTAAGGAAATAAACGTAATGTAAAATTCAGTATTTGCGCGTAAATGTAAATTAAGTTAATGATGAAGACGAAGGAACTAAAAATGTGTTCTTAGAAACAGATATGGAAAACTATATATTTTTCTCGATTCAGGCAACGTTAAACCTTCAATCGATAGAATAATTTCGCAGTCTTCGAGAAGAAAAATAAATGACTCTACAGCTTGTGGCTTTAGGGTATGTAAGACTTTTCGCTGAAACAAAGTAAGCATTTAAACTTAAAACTTATGCTTGTTTATTGAATTTTTTTAGGGAGAAATACCTACAGCAGGTTTCAAACTTTTCTAATATGTTCACGAATATCTTTTCCTAAAATAAGCCTTGAGGAGCTATAGTTTTATAATTAAAATGCAGCTATAAAGGAGGATTAATATTAAAACCAATTTATTGCGCGATACTGTAGTTTGTAAAAATTAACAATTTATTCTCGCAAGTGAAGCTAAGGAATTAATATTTTCTCTAATAAAGCAATTTTTGTCTTTTCATACCGTCTTCTATTTGTTGCCCAAGGTGTTGGTTAAGTTTGTGCGAATGTATGCAATAATCCACCTTTTAAAATACCGATCGCGTAATAACCACTTTTTAAATCGATCTCAGCCTGTCTGTTCGTCTATCCGTCTTGTTTTCTTGTATTCAACTTATGGACCGCAATTTTTGAGATAATTTAATGAAATTTGGCACACAGACGTCTCTTGGCCCAAGAACACAAGCTATTGAAAATATTTCGGATCAGAAGACTTTTACCACCACTTCCCATAACATTCCTCATGTCTCAAAATAGATGTAATTGGAGTGTGCTATGGCCGTGACCCACTGTAGTGCTTTTACTTGTTTTTCTTTACTTTATAATATCATTGAAAGCAGATTACTTAAGTTAACAGTTTTCGAGAAGCATTTTTAATAAAGCTGAAGAACGTTAAATCTTATAAAAATTCACAGAAATATTGTTATAGGATAATAGGATAATACGTTCATTTAAATTAAAAGCTTGCACCAAACATGAAAAAAAATATAATATTTTACGACTATTTTATAACCATAACCAGAACAAGCTGAATTGATTTAAAAGAATTTTAAATAAACACGTTTTGAATTAAAAAACAAGAAAAAAAGCTAAAAAATTAAATCTTACTATTGGGACGTAAAAATAAATATCAAATAAGAGAATACATTGGGGAGTTTTAATGGAATTTGAAAAGAACTTCTAACATAACAATAATTAATGAACATTTTTTTCAATTTTAAATTACGAATAAATAAAAAAAAGTAAAACTTTTAATTCAATGGATATTAGAACATACACATAATAAGAAAGAAGAGTTAGAATTCATTATGGAGGTTCATAAATTAAAAAAAAAATCCATGGAAACTAAAAGTAAAAGTAAGAATAGTAGCAAAGCCTACTTTCCGGGATGCAAACTTTCATAAAACGTTAAATATAAAGCCTACTTCAAGGATTTGAAATAAAGATATATTTAAAAATAATACAAAACTTAGTTTTAAAGAAAACGGAAAATAAATACTAAAATTCAATCTACGAAGGAAGCCAAATAATTACTCCATGTAACAAAATCTTATTGTAGATTTCAAGGCTTAAATAACTCTTTCCGTTATGGTATTGCTCTCTTGGGGGTATTATTTAAGGAAAGCTAAGCAAAAAAAAAATAAAAAAACAAAACAAAAATATTAAATAAAACTTGTTTAGTTGCCAAAGCCCAAGCGAACCAGTTACAACAAGTATTGTTTAGAACAAAAAAAAAGCAAAAGTGAAATATAAAACTTGTTGTAAAAAAAACAAAAACACCCGGAACTCCGAGAACTCAGCAAATCATACGAGAGACGGAGAAAAAAAGCAGACAAATGAAAATTGAATCCTTAACCGTATAGAAAATCAAGAAGAAGATTTTTTTTTTGGTTTTTTGTTAATCAATTTAGCCGGTGTACAAGGGCCTTAACAACTATGAACAGAAAGGTAACCGAACATTCTGCTTTGCATTGGAGAATGTGTTAAATTTTCTGAATCAATGCTTGTGTGTGCTTAAAAAAAATGGTTAGCATTTGGAATTTCTTAATATCAGTTTGTACGAGATTTCTGTATCAAACGATAGGCACCGAAAAGGGTGAAATCAAGATAAGCATTTATTGAGAAAAAAGGAAAACGCAGGTATAACAAAAAACAACAAATTGATAACAAAATGTATCAAACAAGAAAACAAGAACGCTTTCAATTAAACGAACATCAGGATGACAAACGTCAACATTTTAACCTGCCCTGTCAGCATCGGCATCATCATCATCATCAGCATAGGCATTATCGATGTTCCAGACGTTGCGGATTACTTTGGCTGATATTCTTTACCATGATTCGAGGTAAGTTGTCTGCGTACAAATAATTACAGTAAATTGATATGTTGTTCTGTTGAAATGATTTTCAATTATAACAAAAACATAAAAAGCAATAACTGAGAAACACAAAAGAATAAATAAATAATTAAATGATATGGTTTTTTATGTAAACATTTACGAGAAAACTTAATTTAGTTATTTTAATTATTTTCTATTGAAATACTTTGCAAATTAATTTTTTTTTTTACCTCTCTGTCGTCCTTAAAAACTTGATCATATTTTATGCAAACTTTTTCCTAATAGATTCTTTTCTTCTTCAGTTTTACTTCTCCTCTTTAATTTTTGTCGCCTTTTTTTATGTTAATTATTTAATTATTTTTATCTTTCTCTCCCCCTTCTTCTTGGTTCAATTAGGAGTTGGTTTTATTTTAAATTAAGAGAAAACGATAATAAAAGAAAGAACCATAAAAAAGTTTTTATTTCACCGGTATTTGCGTTTGCTGGCCGTTAATTGCATTAAATGGTAATTGAATTAATGCTTTTCGACGCTTTTTGTTCTTAATGCAAATTGAATGAAAACATAAACGGCTTAAAAGCCTATAATGACACTGAGTTAAATTGCTGAAAAAGAGAATTGTGATTGAATGCTTATTAACAAAGATAGTCTGCTGGGGGTATCTTGTAATTACGAAAGAAGCTAAAGCTTATACTGTATTATCGAAGCAAGATTAAGTAAAAAATATTTAAGAAATATATTCCTATTTTCATACAATTTTATAAAGCCTTGAATGCTATAAAGCAAAGACATTAAATATGATAGATCTATCCCGAAAATATTGGAAATCTCTGTTAGTTCCAACTCCGCCGTTGCTTGCGGTATCTTTTTAGCCTCTTATCGTGAAAATTAAGGAAGGTTTTTGTAGCAAACTCATTAAAAGACTGAATGCTAGAGCACTAGCACTACATTTTTTCGATGACCAGTTACTCAGTGGATGATATCTGTTCGTGTAGGACGGGATGATGGGCAGAGAGAAGTGGTCAAAGAGGAAGAGATGCAGTCGTTTCGTGTTATCTTTTTACTGGCCAGGTCCTTACTATACCTATGCCCAAGATATCGCTCTACTGCGTTCGAAAATGGAACCCGCGTACACTGAGTTTGTAAAGGTTATTCTTACCTACTCTGCTACTCACGCTACTCATGCTTAATAGCTACTTTCTTTCCGTAAACTTTTGCTTTTTATTTTGTGGCTGATCTTGCTGCGCTGCACATGTTCGATATTTTATTATTGTTGTTAATATTTACACCAAAGACATTATTCTGGATGAGTATTTTACGAAAAATTTTTGAGCTTGTTCACTTTATTGATTGATTTGTGTGTGTGAGAAATTTTTGAAGAGCTAAGCTTAGAATCAAAACGCATTAAAAAAACGCCAGCACTATCGGACATACCTCAATCTTCGAACTTTGTGAACCTGCTTAGAAAGTACAAGTTAAGCCATTCTTAGTAAATCTCCAATATAGAAAATAGTTCCAACTTATTCTATACGAGAACAAGTATAGAATTCATTGGGATACTTTCTATGAAATAATCTTTGATGGCCTATAATCGATTTTTTGTCCTTACCGGCTTAAACAGTCGGGTAGATAGGAAACGCGGCTAACAGTATTCGATATTTCAAATCTCAGCACGCAGATCATGCTTGACTGAGTGCAAAATCCGCAGAGCCATAACATTTACCATATGCAAACTATCATCATTCCTTCTCTCCTTCCGTTTTCCCAGTTCTTTCTGACAGTCTCTTATAGGATACATCTCCGGTGGTTGATTATATAAAAGAAAAAATTTTCCACTTTTCCAAATACGAACGACTGCGGTATATTTGACCTTCATTTGATCCATTTTGATTAAAATATATATATAGATATAGGACTGTTAACTAGCGAAAAAGTTTGCTAGTGCTTACCATCTCCTGGATTATAACGACTCGCGAAGGAAATTAGGAAATTCTGTTCTTCGAAGTTTTTCACTTTCTTCGTCAAGTTATTCCACCAATTTGCGTAGAATTGAGTCACATAATATATCGTTATAGCATTGTGCAATCTTTGTGTTTCAGTTCATGTCCTAACATTATCAAGTATTTGCTTAAGAACAATACTATAATTTCTTTACATTTTCTTTCATTTCCTTTTATGTTTCTTTCTTCTTAGTTCAGTTTGTATTCATATGTTTTGTGTTCTTATAATTCTTTTAATGTAATATTTTAGCTTCCGACTTAATGTTGTGGCACAATCGATAAAGCAAATCCGCGAATTTCTTACAAATAAACAAAATAAGACATCGCATGGTTTCGTATTTCGCTGAATCTTTTGAATGAAATAACAGTTGCAACAATTTCTACACAACATTGTAGTGTTGATTAAGCATCATTCGCCTTGATTTAGAATTTATTCTTTTTTCATTCAACACAATTTTAATCACAATTCCTCAGGCTGGTCTATTATAGGAATCTTTTTCACTTACTCGCTTCTAGTAGTTGCAAAATGTTTTTATAATTCAAATTCCTCTGATTATTTGATGTTTAACAACCGTTTGCAACAAAACAAACAAAACAAACTTTAAATCCATGTAACGTTAATAATTGATTTTCTATGTCCTTTTTTGCTTTCAAAGCAAATCATATTTTTCGCTGAGTGGACCTAATCTCGAAGATCTCCTTGTTACCCTTTGTCACTTACAGTCTTCGGTTACATTTTTGGCAATTTCAATAAGGTTTGCATAGCAGGCAAAATTTTGATGAAATGAGAATAATCTAGACAAGTGTACACAAGTCTTCCTTACTTCGAATCATGGATGAATTCGTTAAAAATATTTGTTTTTTAAGTAGCATGGGAAGCATGCTCCCTTTCGTATTCAACAAAAATTGTTGAAATTGGTTTACACTACCAAAGGTTTGTAGCAGCCTTTAGATGCTGTTGTTACATGCGTGAGTATGAAAACGGACTGAGTGTCTTCCCAAGGCTTAAGCATGCTTAACTTTGCATACATCCTCATAATTAGCGTACGACCAATGTTGCAGTTATTGCAGTGATTACTCATTTTTACCGTTATTGCTATCACTTACATTTAGAGTGCTTTCATATAATTTCGCTTAAAGAAATATTAAGTTTTTCAAATGTTCGTTAGGCACACAAATGCATTATAAGTTTACTTAGAATTAAGTTTCTGAGCCGATGTAGTAACGTTTTCATCGTTCATTTATAAATCTCCATCCGGCTATGCGCCTGTCCGTTCTCCCATGGTTTTGGACATTCATCCGCCCGTCT